>PVIU01022977.1:0-28355 GCA_004026605.1 Ondatra zibethicus | reverse complement strand
CTTTCTTAGTGCTCAACACTCCCATGTACCAAAACTTTCCAGGGCAACCTCAGGCAGTCCTGGACATGTCCTCAATGCCACCTCCAGATTCACATTAGCACCAGAATGTTCTGTTAATTCACTAGTGTGGGATTTTCCCAGCTTCTTTATGTAGGCATTTAGTGCTATGAACTTGCCTCTTAAACACTGCTTTCATTGTGTCCCATAAATTTGGGTATGTTGTGTGGTCATTTTCATTGAATTTTAGGAAGTCTTTAGTTTCCCCTTTCTTCCTTGACTCATTGATGATTCAGATGAGCATTGTTTAATTTCCAAGTGTTTGTGGGTTTTCTGGAATTCTGGTATTGCTGTTGACTTCTAGTTTTAAAGCATGGTGATCTGATAAGGTACATTGGGTTATTCCAACTTTTTTGTATTTGTTGAGGTTTGTTTTGTTACCGAGTATGTGGATGAAAGCAATTACTGAAGAGTGCCCACCACACCTCTATGAACAGACAGTAAAAATCTGAGGGAATTTTGGATACTGGTGCTAATGTTTCAGTCCTTTCCTATCCATCTTGGTCCTCCTGGCCTCTTGAAGGCATCCAGAGTTCCAAGGAGTAGGAGTTTCCCATATGTTAGGATTCTGTTATTATTATGGCCTTCCCTGTCATCTGGAAAGATGTACCCAGGCAATACCCTGGCCATCCCAGGTTCCTAGTCTGTGGTCAGGTGCACAGGTTCCTTTAAGAGACAAGCTGCTCCCACTCCTGCTCTTCTCTCCTTCTCCTGTTCTTCTTAAGGGGCAGGCAGAACTTTTCCTGCTTCTTCTCTGTTTCTCTCTCTTTCTTTCTCTTCTCTTCCCTTCTCTCCCTTTCTTTCCCCACTCCCTTCCCTTCCCCCAATAAAATTCCTTGCTTAACTCTGCCTGTATGGCCTATTTGGTCACTCTCCATAGTTTGGACCCACCCACCATGGGATGCTGCAAAGGTCTCTCTCACATGTGATCTTCACCCACCCACCATGGGACCCGCCAGGGTCCTACTCACACCGTTTTGCAACACCATGGGCCTAAACAAAGTTCATAAGTTCTTAATTAAAAAATGATGACAATCAATCAGTTTCTTCCACCCTTATGTGTTACAATGGCTGATAGTTAATTTACAGGGTAGAGACGTTCCTAGGCATGTAACTCTTTGTTCCTAAAACATCTGCTGAACAGATGATGGTTTCACGGGATGGACTCCTGCAAAGGGTCTAAAAAAAGGAGTTACAGGGAATGACTGAACCATTAAACCCCATTCCAAAATATAAAAAGCAAAGTTTAGGGTATTTCTCCTAGCAGCTGCTGAAAAGTACCATGCTGATCCTATAAACTGGCTTTCTGAGGCTCTTGCCTGGGTGGATCAATGGCCCCTTACAAAAGGAATTAATACTTCAGATGACTTAGCACTGGCTTTTGCTGCCTTTCCCTTTCAAACTGATAATCATTTTCCTTCCAATAAACTTACTAGCTTTGTGTCAAAAAAAAAATCCTTCAAAGCACTATGCTTCAGCCAATTCTTGCTACACAAGTAGTATTTGTAGATGCCATAAAAGATGGTATAGGTGCCCTGATTTCTAGAGATGCTTCACTGATTTTTACCCACCCAAGTGCTTTTGGATGGAATTATGCATGATTTACATCGCTTTACAGTGTCACCCTCAACCTTAAACCTATACTCTGACTCACAATCTACAGCCTTGGCAATGCAACATCTAAGAGTTGATTAAGTCATCAGGCACCTCTGTTTATGACTCACTACAATTAATTCTACAGAAATTACAGACTCAGAAAAAATCCAATTTTTTTTGGCCATATTAGGTCACATTCTAAACTTTCAGGACCTTTGTCTGAAGGTAATACAATGGGAGATTCCCTTTTAGCATTATTTAAAGAGATGTAGGAGCATTGCCAGTTTTTAATATTTTGTAGGGACTAAAAAGAACAAAAGCTCTTAGTAAAAAGGTAATAACATCCTTAACTGCTTTTTCTGATAGGGAAACGGTAAAAATGAGCAATGAATAAGTGTGCACAATGATGTGAACATATCTCCTTTCCTAGGAACTAACAACCTAAAAGCAAACAAACAAAAAGCCCCACGAAAAGTGCATGCGTGCTTTTGTCAAAATGCTTCAACATTAAAAAAAATGTTTTTCACGGGGCTGGAGAGATGACTCAGCGGATAAGAGCACTGACTGCTCTTCCAGAGGTCCTGAGTTCAATTCCCAGCAACCACATGGTGGCTCACAACCATCTGTATTAAGATCTGGTGCCCTCTTCTGGCCTGCAGGCATATATGCAGGCAGAACACTGTATACACAATAAATAAATAAATATTTTTAAAAAAATGTTTTTCACTAACTAAAGAGCAAGCTTGTGTGATGGTTAAGAAATTTGCTTCTTCTATAAAGGTTAACATCACACCTCTGCCCTCTTATGTCATGACTCCCCGAGGATTATTGCCAAATCATATTTGGCACATGAGTGTTTCTCATACTCCTAGCTTTAGGAGACTGAAATATGTTCACATTAGACAGCATTTGTCTTTCACATGCATAAATATGATGCTTGGCCAATAGGTAAACTGTGACCTGACATTCCCAGAGAAGAAACCAACACATGAATTAAGTATTCTACAAAACTCATTGACTCAATAAGATCTTCTGTGATTGTATTACAAGCTGGGAACCATGATTCATCTTCAGTTATCCTCGGCCCTCTAGATGACCACTTGGTGCCCCTATCTGTGCTCGCCCTAACATTCTTGTGACTATTAGATCAGTCATATTCACAAGTCTTGGCAAGTCAAACACAATATCAAAAGTACACTCTAGGGAGCAGCGTCAGCTGTAATTAATTCTGTGGACAAAAAACAAAGAACCTGGAAGCATCCAGCCTAGACAGCAGCCACCAGTAACACCCCTAGACATGCAAGTCCCTTGCTTTTTGGCTTCTCTTTTTCAGCAGAGGCCAGAGATGGGTCATTTTCACATCAAGTCACTCTGTCCCCACCTCTGTCTTCACATATATTGAGCCACAGACTATGAAGAGACGTACACTGAGAAGTCACCCAGTGGGCATAAGGGTGAATTGGTCGTTGAACACATGGGGATGGCTTGCTGGAATTGTTGATTTTTAAAACCCAAGTCATATTATTAGGTTTTTTTGTTTTGTTTTGTTTTGTTTTGTTTTGTTTTGTTTTTTTGCCTGTTTGAGACAGGGTCTCATGCAGCCCAATCTGACTTGACCTCAGTACATAGCGGAGGAGAGATGACTTTGGATTTGCAATCCCCATGCTTCCACCTCCCAAGTACTGGGATTACGGATATGCCTGCGTGCCCGGCATTACAATTTTTTATTAACATAATTTTTATTTACTTTTTCGAAATTTCACATCATGCATCTCAATTTCACTCATTTCCCAGTTCTTCAATGTTCACCCTTCAATGTTCTGCCCTTGTAGCCTCCCTCCCCAAAGAAAACAACAACAAAATAATTAAAAACAAAAACAAACCCCTTCTCTCCTCCACCTGTCTGTCCTCTATCCACATTTTCATCCGTTGTCATGGCCTTGGGAGCTGCAATGTGTCACAAAGTTTTTGTGACAAAAGTTTTTGCTCCAACAGTTTTACTTGCAAATGTTCATTGCAAAGAGTTTCCGGTCTGGTTCACGGTCTCTGGCTTCTGGTACACCATCAATCCTGGACCCTCGCCGAAATGTCACTTGGATATCCTGCTGTTGCCCCGAGTCATGGAGACCCTGCAGCTCCTGAGCAAAACACCCATACACATAAAAGAAAATAAATTAAAAAAAATACTCATTTTACATCTTTAGTTTCATTGATTCTCAAATATGAAATATGAATTTATAGTGGTGCGGCTATGATCTCAGTGGTAGGGAGTGTGCTTAGCCATAATGTATTGAATGTCAGTGCACATTGACACACACACACACACACACACACACACACACACTGAAATAAGAGAAAGAGAGAAGAAAAGAAATTAATACATGATGAGTTTTTTCAAATTAAAAATTTCCAAACTCTTTCCTGGTCCCAGGGTGCTTCAAAGAATAATACTTTTCCCTCGCTGATTCAGTCATGCTACAAAGGCTGAGACCTGGGAAACTCCCTCTGGACAGGCCTCCTGTATCCATGGCACTCTGGACTGAGTCTGTTACACTGTACCCTATACTTGGGTCTTCATTCACCCCCCGTGCTTTTGTTCCTAGGAAGCAAGGACTTCAGGACAAAGTCACACAATGGAGACCAGGTAGAGTGGAGCTCCAAGTTAAGCGGAACTCTGGACTCTGGCCCAAACAAAGTGGAGACATAATGATACTGTAATTCAAGCTTCCTGCTCACCGTTATAAATTGAGAACATGAACATTGATGTCAACTTCATTCAGCACAGCTCAGGTGAAACTTGGAAACTATGGACTCTTTTGTTCTAAGGCAAACAAAGTCTTCAGCTTCAATATAATTCCTTCATTTTCCTTGATAATTGTATTAACTGGTGGGTGGAAATTAAAATGAAATTTCTCTAGAAGAAACAGTCAGAGGCCAGGTGTGAATTAGGAGCAGGAAGAGAGAGGCCAAGCCAAGTAGAGAAGTGGGGAGTGAGCTATCTTGGGTATGGTTTTCTGGTTTTGTCTTTGCTTTAGGGGACTCTTGTTCTCAGGCTGTGCAACCCCTCTCTTCCAGCTCCTTTCTAAATTCTATCTTTTTTTTTTTTTTTTTTTGAGACAAGATTTCTCTGTGTATCTCTGACTGTCCTGGAACTTACTATGTAGACCAGACTGGCCTTGAACTTTGCCTCCTGAGCACTGGGATTAAAGGCTTGTGTCACCACTGACCGGCTCTTTCTCCATTCTTGAATAGATTTTACATCCTTTATTACTGCACTAGCACCAGAGCAAGACAAGTATTGTTCTCTAGGAACTCAAAGAAATAAAAGCAGAGAGAAGATTCACAGTATAAAGAAAATAACATAATGGTTTAATTTTTTTCTCTTCTTTACCCCATCTCTATTAAGGAAACATGGGTAAATATTTAAAGAGCACAATGTTTTAAAAACTTTTTTCAATTCATTACCTGTCTGTCTGTTTAGGGAATATAGGTAACTATTTAAAGTCTATTGACTTGAAAAAGAATACAAGGTTTCAGGCTGCTTAGGCATGCACCTTTCATTTCTTCACTGGGCAGAAAGAGAACGGCAGCAGAGGAAAATTAGAGAGTTCTCAGAATGCTGACAACCTTGTGGCCAGACCCTGGCATGTGAGGCTGGGCAGAGAGCTCAGTGACTTCCCAGTGGGCAGGAGGCCCTGGGCTCTACCGGCAGCACAAAGGGTAGGAGAGAGTGGAGGATGGGGGTGGGGACAGTATTCAACTGTGGCATTTGTCAGTCTTCAGTAGATGAATTAAAGCTCAGACTGCTAGCTGGGCAGTGGTGGCGCACACCTTTAATCCCAGCACTTGGGAGGCAGAGGCAGGCGGATCTCTGTGAGTTCGAGGCCAGCCTGGTCTACAAGAGCTAGTTCCAGGACAGGCTCCAAAGCTACAGAGAAACTCTGTCTCGAAAAACCAAAAACAAAAAAACAAAACAAAAAAAAAAAAAACCAAAAAACTGCTGACCCGCTCAGAGTTTCTGATTGGAAGGTGAGGCCTGGCTCTCTCCAAGGATCCCATTTACCTATGTGGGAACTGACCCTCCCTACTCTAGAACACTGACTCAGAAGCAAGCTCACGGAAATAGAAAATATTACAAAAAATGTTCTATGGTCAAATGTGTTATGAGCATCTGGGATGATAGGAGTTATTAAAAGAAAATACTTTTGAGAAACTAAAGTAGTTTGCTGTCTATACACACAAAACTTACTGTCAGCCCTTACCTGACTTTTAATCCTGGGATTAAATTCTTACCCAGAAAGATGATATGGAAAAGAATTCTATTGTTTGTTGCAAGAATGTCCTGAAAATCCACTAAACAAGATGCTACTCAGTTTACCCTCATTGAATAATTACCATTTTCCCAGAAAATAAATCCCAGCCAAAGACTGTTTTCTCCCCAACCCTGCTTGTCACCCCACTCTGCTCTGCACTGACAGTAGCTCTTAGGTCACAAACTTGCACAATTCTAATTTATTTAGTGTGACACAGCTCACGACTCTCCTCGTTGGATGAGCAAGGGAACTGATTTGTGACCTTGAGGTAGGTAGCACTTCTGGGCAGGTTCTTCGCAGGCGGAACTAGGAAGTGCTCGGAAAGGTGCCGGTGACTCAGGGTTCAGGAACTCTCATGCTGCCTTGCTTCTGGAACAAGTGTTACTGTAAAATGCCAACATATTTTTTATTTCCCTAGGAATTTCTGGTTACAAAGTCCTTTTATAGGCATAAGCTCAGTAGTGCTTCGCAACATTCGAGAACGACACGGACTGCCACGTAAGGACTGAAGAGTGAGGACTTGCCAAGAGTCACAGCCAATAGAAAACGCAAGGGAGTAAAACCTCACCTTTATTTTTTTTTCCAGTGTGTGAGATTTTTCTTTTTTTATTACTTTATAAATAATGCCAATCAAAATTTTCACTTCCTCCCCTCCTCCCACTTCCCTCCCGCTCCCCCCCACCCTTCCCCCCCATCCCCTCCAGTACTAAGAGAGGGCAAGGTACCCTGCCCTGTGGGAAATCCAAAGCCCTCCCCCCTCCATCCAGGTTTAGGAAGGTATGTATCCAAATAGAATACAGGATCCCAAAAAGCCAGTATATGCAGTAGAGACAAATCCCAATGCCATTATCATTGGCCCCTCAGTCTGCCCCAATTGTCAGCCACATTCAGAGGGTCCAGTTTGATCCCATGCTCATTCAGTCCCAGTCCAGCTGGAGTTGGTGAGCTCAACTATGTTCATAGCAGCATTATTTGTAATAGCCAGAACCTGGAAACAACCTTGATGCCCCTCAATGGAAAAATGGATAAAGAAAGTGTGGCACATCTACACATTAGAGTACTACTCGGCGGTAAAAAAACAATGACATCTTGAATTTTGCATGCAAATGGATGGAAGAAGAAAACACTATCCTGAGTGAGATAACACAGACCCAAAATATGAATATGGTATGTACTCATTCATTAGTGGATTCTAGCCATAAACAAAGGACATTGAGCTTATAGTTCATGATCCTAGAGAAGCTAAGTAATAAGGTGAACCCAAAGGAAAACATATATAGATCCAAATGTAATGGAAAAATTAAAAATGCTGCAGGATTCCCAGAGGCAGTAGGCAGCAGAAATGCTGTAGGTCCCCAAGTGCTGGTAGTGGGCCATGTGGCGGCAGGCAGCGGACTCTGACAGCAGCCAGTCCCAGGCAGAGACAGCTGCCAGTCCCTGAGCGGTGGCTGGTCCCAGGCAGGGAGACAAGTGGTGGGCGGGCAAGAGACAGAGACATGGATAGGCACGCCATGCAGAGTAAAGTTGGATATTTATTATGGAGGGAGAAGGGTGAAGGGGAAAAGAGCAGAGAGAGAGAGAGAGAGAGAGAAAGAGAGAGAGAGAGAGAAAGAGAAAGAGAAAGAGAGAGAGAGGAGAGAGAGAAGCAGGGGAAGGGGAAGGGTGGAGAGAGAAGCAGAAGCTGCCTCTCCAAGAGGAAGACAGAAAAGAGAGAGAGCTCAGGCTGGAAGCTGAAGATCAGCCTGCCTCAGCGGATTGGGGAGGAAGTGGGCGTGGCTTGTCTCTTAAAGAGACAGAACAATCATTACAGATCCTCCTGGAGATTGGAAGCAGACAAGATCACCAGGCAAAAGTTGGGAGCATGGGGGTGGGGGTGGGGTGGAAGAAAGGGGAGAGGGGGAGAGAAAACCTCACCTTTAAACCCACCACTCAGCTTCCTGTCTGGCCATGAAAGGTGATACCTAACCAGACATTGATCAGTTCTAAATTTAGCCGCCCAAGCCTTCGCTACATAATCAAAATACAGAGTACTTCACACTGGGGTACTACTTTTAGTACAGCTTACTCTGTATAATATGGAATTGGTTGTTTTTGTAGCAGGCTTCTGATAATATTTCGATTAGAAGTTCCTGAAAGATGGGAATGGCTTCAGTCCCTCAACCTGGGGACTGGACATAGCAAAATCTAACCACTTGATTTGAGAGTTGCGACTTGGATGTCTGTCTGCCGGACATCCAGAGAGGGCATGGGAATTGGGAAGACAACTGCTTTCAGTAATTTGAACAGCAATTAAACACATCATGCCCAGATAATAAAACTTTTAATAAGAATCTCTGGACATAAGCTCAGAGGAACTTCTGAATTGTTGACACTTTGGTGTGTGAGGGGGCAATGTATCCAGGTTCCAGGAAAAAGGACAGTGAAGCTGTTTCTTCCCAGACCCTGCCCTCTCTAAAATAACGACCATGCTCCCCTGAACTCTGTTGGTTGCACCAGTAAAGTCCTGAGCTAAGTGAATCATGGGAACTCCCAAATAGAAACACAGAAGTCAGAAACGTGGGTGATTGGGGTCTTTGCCTGGGGACAGCATCTGAAATGAAAAGAAACTTTAAAAGCAGCAACAAATACCCTCCCCCCAAAAAATGAATTTTACTACTTTTAAATCTGGAAAAAAAAATTTCAGCCGGCACAAAGAAAATCCTCTATTTCACCTTACACATGTGCTCAGCTGATTTCAAACAAAGCTATCCAAAGCAGGCTTTCCAAAACATGATGTTGGACTGAAAGACCTCCGGATCTGGGAGACTCTCACTCAAGTCTCGGGATAACACGACCCCCCAGGAACTCACAAGAGACTGTCCTTGCTGCAATCACACGAGGTTTATTGACAAGTACCAGCGGCGCTGTGGTCGAGACTCATAGCCCACGCAGGGGAGGAGTTCGACCCCAAGTATCTGGGAGGAGTTTTTAAGGGAAGAAACCAAAAAAAAAAAAAAAGAAAAGAAAAGAAAGAAACCACAACCCAGTAATCCAAAGGGGGTGGGGAGGGCGTCATTGAAAATTCTAAAAATACCAGTGATCATCACAAGGGGGTAACTCCCTGTTTAGTCTCAAGATTATAATCTAACTTTATCTTCAGCTAGTTCCTGAAACAGGGTCACTGACCTGGCTAACCTAGATTTTTTGGCTCTCCTCTTCCTGCTAGAGAGGTCTGGATTTATCCGGGTCTTTCAGGACAACTGTTAGGCCTTCCAACGGAGTCCAGCTAAACTCCTATCTTATACTATACACAAAAATAAATTTTAAATGATCAAACCTGTAATCTCAGCACTCAGGAGGCTGAAGCAGGAGGATGGCCACAAGTTCAAGGCTAACTCAGACTCTGGAGTGAGAACTAAGCCAACTATAGCTACATAGTGAGGCCCTCAGCCTTAACCCAGAAGCTATCTGCAACTGGTAACTGCTCACAAAGGAAAAGTGAGTTTTCTCCAACAGAATGACACTGGGTATAAAAGTTACACTTAAGGGCTGGACTCATGCCCAGCAGGAGATGGCCAACAGAAAGCGAACTCAATGGTATTTTTGGAGTGTGTGTGTATATATATATACATATATATGTATACATACATACATGCATATATATGTATATATAAAAATGTTTTATTTGAACTTTTATTTATTGATTTATTTTTACTTTACAGATCTTTTGCTTATATATTATGACTCTCAATTTTATTTTTGCAGGTTCTCTGTGTGTGCAAATGTGTGTTTCTCAGCATCCGTATGTATTTCTGGTGTTATGTTCTTTGGCCTTTTTTAAAAAAAAATATTTGATCCTATTCTGGTTTGTTTGTTTTATTTCTTCTTCTTCCTATTATTATTATTATTATTATTATTATTATTATTATTATTATATGCCTGTTTGTATCTTAATGAGAAAGAAGCAAAGGGAATGGATTTAGGTGGGTGGTGAAGTGGGGAGGATCTGCGAAAAGTTGGGAAGCAGAAACTGTTATCAGAATATATCGTACAGAAAAAAATCTATTTACTATAAAAATTAATTAGTTAATTTTTAAAAGCAGCTAGTGCAATGGCTCAGCAGGTAGAGGCACTTGCTTCAAAGCCTGATGAAGTGAGTTCCATGCTCAGAACCTATTTGGTGGGAGGTGAGAATCAGCTTCGTATGCATGCATGGTGCACACACTCCCTCACACATACACATGAATAATTTTTTAAAGAAAAAAAATCCTAAAAGAACATCTTTGTGACATTGGATTTGATGATGAAAAGCATAGACAGTTAAAGAGAGACAGGATGTGGGTGGAGCTTAGTGATAGACTGCATTCTTGCATGTAGGCACAAGGCCCTGGGCTTGACCCCAACTCACCGGGACCAACCTCAACAAAAACATTTCTTGCCAGGGTAGGGGCGTGGGGATATAGAAATATTAGTAAAGAATATGAATATGAGTGTGAAAATAATAAAACAGAAAGACATAGAATAGTACTGCGAAGGAGTTCCAGTGAATACTGAAATTGCCTGCATTTCAGTAGGGAGGAATAAGATAAAAAACTACACTAACAGACACAAGGAAATGAATAGACCAGTTGAAGGTCACAGTTTAACTGTGGTCGTGCCCAAAGTTAAACAATCAGTTGCTGGGACAAAACAAGTCGTGCTCATACCTTAGACCAAAACATTCTGTAGGCCAACCACTCCCTGGGTGGAATCCGATGTTATCTCCATAAGGGACCTGGAACCTTAGTTGGATCCATAGACTTTTGTTTGAGGTAGAAACCTTGTGTGCCTGAAATACAAGGGCTGGATATCAGCCACACCTGTTGGCAAGAACCTTGAGACAGCAGAACTCTCTGCTCTGAATCTAGGTGGGACCTTTGTTTGCCGTAGAAACACAATAACCTTGAAGGAGTAGAGGTAAGTTCCAACTCTCCGACCTTTGGTAGCATTTTTTGGGCTTCCACACCCAACACTACAGGGAAAACAAATCTGTATACCACACCTCGAATTCCTGTACTCGGGAGGCAGAGGCAGGGGGATCCATGGCCGTCCTGCTGATTTGCCTCTTCTGGGGCAGCCAGCCCACGGGCACACTTAGCTGCTTTGCTGCTTAGTTTGGCAACTACTCAGCTGTCACTTCTGCTGCTTTCAAAGCAGATGAGCCGTGGTTCCCCTCTGAACTGGGACTCTCCCCACAACTTTGCCTCCTCTGTGGCCAACCACTGTATCTGAAGCTTAGCAGGTTGGGCAGTCCATGCTGAAGTCACTGCTGCCACATTAAGTGATGTCATCACCACCCTGCTCTGCCTACTTCTTTCGTCATATGACCAGCTGTGCCCACTCTCCAAAAGTAGACAAGAAATGACCACTAAGGAAGCCTTCTACTGGGCCTTGATGCTGCAGCACCAGGGGCAGGCCGCACAGGTGACGTCTCTCAGACAGCTCACCCAGCAAGCTGAACAGTCTTTTTATGTAGCCAGAGGGTGGCTTTCATGCAAATGAAGGTTTCTGATTTTATCGACCAAGGCACTGTCTCATTAGCACCAAACACAAGAATTTCTCTGGCGGGCCACCAAGAGAAGGACTCCTCTTTTGGCCTGAATAGAACAGGATGATCTAGAGTTCACCAGCACATAGGATGCCCAAAAGGCCAGTGTGAACTGTTTCACAGCATCCTGGGGCAGGGAGCACCCTCAGGGAGCACCCTCAGGGAGCAGAGCAAGCAGCCGCTGCTGTCCATCATCATACTTCCTGGTGGTGTCCATGAAACATTCAAAATGGCTAGCGTGGACACAAAGGCAGACTGGCAGGCTGTTTGAGTCAAGGCAGACAGAACCACAAGAGTCCAGTAGCTTCCAATTAGGGGTCACATTAACCCATCCCCCAGCATCTTTGGATGTAAACAGCAGAAGGACTATTTACAAGAACTTGTTACTAGGCCTGGCAGTGCACACCTATAATTTTTATATTTTTAGCTGAGGTAGCAAGTTCAAGTCTGAGCTGCCTCAAAAAATACAAGAAGAGAAAAATGAGGAGAGAAGGGAAGGGAAGAAATAAGGGAGGAAATAAAGGGATGATTTATCATTAACATTAATAGAGATATTTTAAGTAACATTTACAGAGAGAGGGAGGGAGGGAGGGAGAAAGAGAGAGGAGGAATAAGAGTGTGTGTGTGTTGGGAGAGTGTGCAAGCATGCCATGGTGCACGTGTGGAAGTCAGAGGAACTGGTTTTTGCCTTTTGCCACATGAGTACTTCTTGGGGATCAAATTCAGGTGGTTAGGTTTGACAACAAGTACTTGTACCCACTGAGCCATCTCCTCAGCCTTTAGTAGAGATTTTAATATAATATAATGCTTTAATAGTGCCCAGCACCTGCCCAGTGCCCCAGGGAGAGGTGACTCTCCCTTGTCTATCTCAATATCAATTTGTAGTTTCTAGTCTCAGAAACTAGATATTGTGGCACATCCCTAACATGCAGGCAGCTCAAACCCAGCTTGGGCTACACAGTCGGATGCTATTTTGAAGTCAAAACACAAATACTTCTACAGAATGTGATACCTTTGCCAAAGTAGTTGCTTGTTTTGTATTTTTGTCACATTGAGAGTTGGAGCTGCTGTTTCAGTGTATGTAGTTTGATTGTGGCCGTGGTGCATTTGTTCATTAGGGCTGATGCAGCAGACACTTCCTTACTGCTCTGTAGGCTGGGCATCTGAGATGATGGACAGGTTGGGGTCTGAGATGATGGACAGGGTGGGGTCTGAGATGATGGACAGGGTGGGGTCTGAGATGGACAGGGTGGGGTCTGAGATGATGGACAGGGTGGGGTCTGAGATGGACAGGGTGGGGTCTGAGATGATGGACAGGGTGGGGTCTGAGATGATGGACAGGGTGGGGTCTGAGATGATGGACAGGGTGGGGTCTGAGATGATGGACAGGGTGGGGTCTGAGATGATGGACAGGGTGGGGTCTGAGATGATGGACAGGGTGGGGTCTGAGATGATGGACAGGGTGGTGCCTGCTGAAGCCTCTGTCTCCAACTGGCAATATTTGTTTTCTCTGTGTCTTCTCATGATCCTCCCTCTGTCCAAATTTCTTTCTCATATAAAGACAGAAATTGTGCCCGGCGGTGGTGGTGCACGCCTTTAATCCCAGCACTTGGGAGGCAGAGACAGGCGGATCTCTGTGAGTTCGAGGCCAGCCTGGTCTACAAAAGTTAGCTCCAGGACAGGCTCCAAAGCTACAGAGAAACCCTGTCTCTAAAAACCGAAAAAAAAAAAAAAAGACAGAAGTCGTACTTAGATTAGAGCCTGCTCTAATCATTTTTCACTACTTTTTTTTATTTTTTTGAGATTATAATATAATTACAACATTTCCCTCTTCCATTTCCTTCATCTAACCATCCTATGCAGCTCTTCTCCTATCTCTCTCAAATTTATGGCCTCTTTGTCTTTAATTATTCTTAGGTGTGTGTGTGTGCACGTGTATGCATGCATGCATGCACGTGTGTTTGTGTATCACACATGAAGCCTTAGGCTCAGTCCCTAATACTTTAAAAAAAAAAAAGAAACACAACATGAGCAACGTGGCCCCCAACACAACACAACATGAGCAATGTGGCCCCCAACACAACACAACACAACACAACACAACCACCACTACAGAAAAAGCAAAACAAAGAAAAGAAAACAAGCCTAAGCAATTTAGTAAGATCTTGTCTCAAAATAAAATACAGAAGAAGGCTGGAGCAATAGCTCACTGGTAAAGAGCTTACCTAACACTTGCAAAGTCCTGAGTTCAATCCCCAGCACTTCCAAACCTCTATTTCTAAATGCCTTCAGATTCTGAGGAACTGGGGACTAGACTTCAAAATACGGATTTGGGGATGGCATAATTAAACCCATAAATGGCACTGAATATTTATTCATAAACTTTATCATCCATTGACTTTGCTATTGAATGTTTATAATCCTCTATATTGTATCATTTTAACAGGATTTTACAATGATTGATTTATAAGGATTTACTATACATTAGGTTCTTGCCATGGAAGTTGCCTTACTTTCATATGAGAAAGTTGAGAACTTTGTTTCCGTGAAAAAGTTTCATTTAATCAAAGAAACAGTCTTTCCCTTTCTTGTTTTCTGCGCTGTGTTCTAAGATGCATGCAACTGTTTGTATGTCTAACAGACAATACGTATGATTTATAGGTAAAATTTACCTATAACTTTTATTTATTTATCCATTTACTCTTAGGTTTCCGAGAAGTGGTCTCACTCAGGCTGTTCTCGAACTTGTGACCCTTCTGCCTCAGCCTCCAGGTGGCTGGCATCTCAGGTGTGAGTCACCACGTGCAGCTACTTTTATCAGTTGTGCACATGTAGACACTGAGTATGTTTTCATCGTTAAGCATTTATTCTAGATGGACTTCATGTGATACATACCATGAAGTATGAAACATATTTCATTTTCACAATTTAACTAGGTGCTCAAATTTGGTGTTCATGCTTCAAAGTAAATAAATAGTACAAAATTTTTTGAAGGTTGGAGATTTAGCTCCACAATAGAATGCTTGGCTGGCATGTTTGAAGCCCTCGGCTCAATAGTCAGATCTACAGAATACTTTTTCTTTTTAAAGTACTGTTTCTTATTAGCCTTTTGGTGATTTGTTTCCCCGTGTGGGCTTTGGTGATAATCGACTGTAGTTTTATTCAGTGTTCTGAAAAAAGTATGTTTGCCTGTTGGTTTTGGTAAGAGTTGACTGACCTTGTTACTGGTTTCTGGGCTGGGGCAAATGATTCATCTTTTCCTTAACCAATATGAAACTCTTGACATTTTGGAGACCATGTAATTAGGGCTCCAAAAGATAACTTACCAAAAGATAACTCTTAGTTATAAAAAAAAATATTTATTATGTATTTAAGTCTACTTTTACATGAAAGTCACCAAGGTCTCCTGGCAACTGTGGCCCAATTGCTGTCTCAGAATTTGGGATCAGATTCTATCTCACTTTGGAAAGGTACAAAGACTTTTAAGTTATTGTTAAAGTACTGAGTTACGTTCATAACACTGAACAAGAGATTATAATCTGACTTTTGCCTATCAGATGGATATCGGATGTTCACTAGGAAAATCAGCATCTGTTTGCATCCTTCTGCCATGCCTACTGCCTTCTTAGGGACCACCACAGTTCAGACGATGTTACCGACATTGCACGCCAGGGCAAACCATATTTGCCCATGTTAAGAAATAGTTTTGGCTCAAGTCCAAATGGATCAAAGACCTCAACATAAAGCCAGCCACACTGAACCTTATAGAAGAGAAAGTGGGAAGTACACTTGAATGCATTGGCACAGGGAAGCACTTCCTAAATAGAACCCCAAGAACACAGACACTGAGAGAAACAATTAATAAATGGGACCTCCTGAAACTGAAAAGCTTCTGTAAAGCAAAGGACACGGTCAACAAGACAAAACGACAGCCAACACAATGAGGAAAGATCTTCACTAACCCCACATCAGAAAGAGGTCTGATCTCCAAAATATACAAAGAACTCAGAAATTGGACACCAAAAAAATCACATAATCCAATAAAAAGAAATGGAGTACAGACCTAAACAGAGAACTCTCAACAGAGGAATCTAAAATGGCTGAAAAACACTTAAGGAAATGTTCAACATCCTCAACCATCAGAGAAATGCAAATGAAAACAACTCTGAGATTCCATATTACACCTGTAAGAATGGCCAAGATCAAAAACACTGATGACAACTTATGCTGGAGAGGTTGTGGGGAAAAGGGAACACTTCTGCATTGCTGGTGGGAATGCAAGCTGGTACAACCCCTTTGGATGTCAGTGTGGCGATTTCTCAGAAAATTAGGAAACAACCTTCGTCAAGACCCAATAATACTACTTTTAGGTATATATCCAAAGGATGCTCAATCGTGCCACAAGGACATGTGCTCAACTATGTTCATAGCAGCTTTGTTTGTCATAGCCAGAACCTGGAAACAACCTAAATGCCCCTCAATTGAAAAATGGATAAAAAAAAGTGGTACATTTACACAATGGAGTACTACACAGCAGAAAAAAATAACAACAGCCTGAATTTTGCAGGAAAATGGATGGAACTAGAAAGCATTATTTTGAGTGAGGTAACCTAGACACAGAAAGACAATTATCACATGTACTCACTCATAGGTAGTTTATAAACATAAAGCAAAGAAAAGCAGCCTACAAACCACAATCCCAGAGAACTTAGACAACAATGAGGACACTAAGAAAGACTTACATAGATATAATCTACATGAGAAGTAGAAAGTATAAAAAGACATGATCTCCTGAGTAAATTGGGAGCATGAGGACCTTGGGGGAGGGCAGAAGGGGGGAGAGGAGAGGAAGGGAGGGGAGCAGAGAAAAAATATAGAGCTCAATAAATATCATGGAAAAAAGAAAAAAAAAAGAAATAGTTTTGGGCCTGGAGGGATGGCTCAGCCCTTAAAGGCTAGGCTCAAAACCAAAAATATATGAAATGGTTTTGATATGGTAATTTTCCCTGGGGATCAACTCCATCACATGTAGAGAAGCAGGCCTATTATCTGCTAACCAAGTTTCCAGACGGTATTTGGAAACAAACAATAAAAAAGCATTCTGCCCCAATAAATTTGCCATTGCACATTGACAGCGGAGTGCAAGCTTTGTGTAGGTGCCCTCTGTGGCTTTTAGGGCCGTCTCCTAGGTTATGTGATTCCCAGCAAGACGGTTGAATGCTCACCTCACACCGGCAAGAAGAGAGTTCAGTAACGTTATTGTTCCTTTCTCACTGAAAATCTGTATGGAGCGGGTCAGGGAAGCTAGAGAGATGACTCAGTGGTTTTGAACATTGGCTGATCTTCCAGAGGTCTTGAATTCAATTCCCAGCACCCACGTGGTAGCTCCTAATCATCTGTAATGAGGTCTGGCACTCTCTTTTGGCCTGCAGACATACATGCAGACAGAACACTGTATATATAATAAGTAAATAAGTCTTAAAAAAAGAAAATCTGTACAGAATATGATATTTTTTGTGCAATTTAAAGGATTCTTTTATTCATTAAAATCTTACCCCAAAGGGCTAGAGAGATGGCTCAGTGTTTAAGAGCACTTGTTCCTCAAGAGGACTGGAATTCAATTCCCAGTACCCATAAGGTAGCTCACAGTGGTCTGTAACTCCAGTTCTAGGGATCTAGACATTTTTTATGGCCTCTGTATACATACATACTTATGTATGCATAGCATATATAAACATGAATGCAGGAAAAATACCCAGAGCCATAAAATAAAATACAAAAAATAAAAATCTTACTCAGGGGCTGGAGAGATGGCTCAGTGGTTAAGAGCACCACCTGCTTGTCTAAAGGTCCTCAGTTCAATTCCCAACAACCACATGGTGGCTTACAACCATCTGTTGTTGGACTAGGAGTCCAAGCACAACACCATCCAGACACCACAGTCAATGCAAGAGCAAGAGGATTTTTATTCTGTCATGACAGGGTCCCTCAGCTTCACGATGAGAAGGACATCGATAGTTGTTATAGCCCATCTTTTAAAGCAAAAAACCATAGAAACAAGGGGGGGGGAGCCGAGGGTTGTTTTCCAACTAATTGGATTGACTTATTCAAAGGGCTACTAGCAGTGATTGGTCTGTGCCAGGGTAGGAGAATGGCTGTGTGATCAGGTGAGGTAAGAGGGAGCATCTGTGGGTCACTTTGCCCTTTTCCCAGGGACTGAGTCAAAACACCAGGAACTGATTCAACACCTAAGGGTTATTTTGCCCCTATTCAATAGAACATTTATAAAGACTCAGGGAGATGATGGAAAGTTCCCAACATTTGTGTGTGGGTGACTGTCACATCTCCAGGAGAGAGGTGTGTAATGCTGAGAGGCTTCAGAAATGCATTTAGAGTCTTTTACTGTAATGAGATCTGGTGCCCTCTTCTGGCCTGTAGGCATGCATGTATAGTATACACAATAAATAAATAAATCCTTAAAAAAAATAGTACTCAAACTGGTAGCTGTGAGGACCTCGAAGGAGAGAAGTGTGGTAGACAGAGGGAGAAGTTAGGTAACAGTGGCTGCCCAAGGCTGTGTCCCCTTCAGCAGCTGCTGTGCTAACTCTTATTGGAGGCAGCTGAGGTGTCAGCTGAAGCTGAATGTGGCAGTCACCATCACCCCACCCACACTGTACTGGGGTGCTAAAGGAAGGGGCCACCATGCAAGTAAATGGTATTCCTTCTAAATCATCCTTGGGCTGGGCAAAGCCTGGGAAAGTAAACCTCCATAGGATCGCAGACCCAGACTTGGCCCTTGGTCCTGGGTAGTGAGCAGGGCAGATATCAAGAGACAGGGATTCAGCATGCCTACTCAGTTCTCTAGCACAGACCTTCCATGTTCAAGTTTGTGAGAAGGCTTGGGAAGGAATTCCACCCCATGGGCTGCTGGGACTGAAATGGTAGCTAAGGAGGCAGCTTTTTGTTGTTGTTGTTGTTGTTTTGCTTTGTTTTTTAACAAAGAGGGGCTCTGTGCAAGGGGTGACACTTGGGTCCTTTATGTTGGGGAAGCCAGCATCAGGATCAAGGTTTTCCTTCCTCGAGGTTGCCTCAGACTGCATCTCCAGTTTTGCTCATGGATTATTCTTTGAAGTTCTTATCTCTGCAGAGAATTGGCCTTGACTTTGTGCTGTGGGAATTTATGGAGTCCTTGTATGTAGAAATGTGTTAACACCACTATGCTCTGGCAGTGTCTCCTTTTGTTTGATTCTGTCTGTCTGTCCTTCTGTCTAACCATCCATCCATCCACCCATTCATCTATCCATCCATCTGTTGGTCTGTCCATCCACTTGCCCGGCCATCTATTTATTTATTTATTTTCCTGAATAGAGAGGACACTCTCTGTGTAACTTTAGGTTCTCTTTGCCCACCACATCTTATTTTTCTCTGTGAAATACATATTCAAATGCAGCATCAAGACTATAAGGGAGTTGGGCTGTGGTGGCACACACCTTTAATCCCAGCACTGTGGAGGCAGAAGCAGGCAGATCACTGAGTTCGAGACCATCCTGGTCTACAGAGTGAGTTCCAGGACAGCCAGGACTACACAGAGAAACCCTCTCTCAAACAAGCAAACAAACAAACAAAACATTGTACATTTAAGAGATAGACAGATCTCTGTAAATTCAAGGCCAGCCTGGTCTACAGAATGAATTGCAAGACAGCCAGAGCTATACAAAGAAACCCAGTGTAGAAAAATAAAACAAAACAAAAACCAACCAACCAAACAACCAAACAAAAAGAGTACAGGGTGGTTGGCTTAGCTCAGCTCTCAGAGTGCTGGTCTAGTATGTACAAACCCCTGGATTGAACCACCAGCGCTCAGGAGGAAAAGCCACAGGATCAGGAGTAGATTTAGGTCACCATTGGCTACATATTTAGTTTGAATACAACCCAGACTACATGAGACTCTGTCAAAAACAAACAACAAATATTCCCAAACAAATCCAATCAAACTAAATCAACATTGCCCATTTAGGGAGGCAGAGATTGAGGGTTGTACCTCACCAAAGACCCAGTTCTACTTGCTTGCCAACCTTCCTCAGGACAGAATCCGTCAAGGTGGTACCTCGTCTGGCGGAGGCAGTCTAATTCCCTTGCTTTGATTTTCCACTTGCGGCTCTGTGAAACTGTCTTTTAAAGAGTAGTAGTCTGCCACCTTGTGGATAAACAAGGAATGGAATGCCTGTGGGGTTTCAAACTGTATCCACTGGAAGTGTCCCAGCTCCATTCACCCCCACCCCACGCACAACCAACCATTTGCGAAAACAAACACACGAAGAAGCAAACACAAAGAAGAGTGTGTGCCCAACCCTTTCAGTGCTTAGGTGAGAATTGGGGTAGTCACACCACCCCGGAAGCAGTAGGATGAAGAAATGGAGGGGTTTGGACTTCTTTACATCAGGCTTCACGTCAGGACAGATGTCACCTTCAGGCCCTGCTTGACACTAGGACCTCCCAGAGAGACGACTAATATTCTGTGAGGGAGTATAAACTTTGGTTTATAGCCCAGACTGGCAGATTACACAATTATTCATTAGTGCCCTTGACATTCAGCCTCTTGCACGGGAGAGGTGTATTTAACAACCGTAAATATCTCACTACAGATTTAGTTGGCCAGAGACAGGAAACTATTAGCTTCCCAGCATGGATGACAAGGCCATTGCCAAAGGGTCCCTATATGTCATAGATTCTCCATGGTCTTCTGGGTCTAGCAGGTCCTAGGATCTCAGTTTTAGCTTCTTTTTGGACAATAATAGTCTCAGATTAGATTTAAAAAAATTCCATCTAGCCAGATGTGGTAGTTCACACCTTTAATCCCAGCACTTGGGAGGTAGAGACTGGCAGATATCTGTGAGTTCAAGGCTACCCTGGTCTATGTAACAAATTCCAGGTCAGCCAGTGAGACCCTCTTTTTTTTTTTTTTTTTCAGAGTTTCTTTGTGGAGCATCCTCGCTGTCCTGGAACTAGCTCTGTAGACTAGGCTGTCCTTGAACTCACAGAGATCCATCTGCTTTTGCCTTCTAAGTGTTGGGATTAAAGGTGTGCTCCACCACAGTCTAAAGAGACCATGTCTTAAAAAAAGAATTAGAAAACAAATCTGTGTGCTTCAAGAAGTTACAAATACAATGGTGTAGGAGGTTCTTCTGTATTTGTGTTGCTTTCATTGGTGAATAAAGAAACTGCCTTGGCCTTTTGGTAGGGCAGACTTAGGTAGGCAGAGTAGATAGAACTGAATGCTGGGAAGAAGGGGGACAGAGAGGGCCACCATGGAGTTGCTAGAGTCAGACATGCTGACTCTTTCCCGGGAAGCCATGACCTCGTGGTGACATACAGATTAATAGAAATGGGTTGAGTCAAGATGTGAGAGTTAGACAATAAGAGGCTAGAGATAATGGGCCAGGCAGTAATTTAATTAATACAATTTCTGTGTAATTATTTCGGGGGTTAAACTAACTGGGAGCCGGATGCTGGGAGGGAATGTGGCCCGCCCATTTTACTACAGATTGGTGCCTCAATGTGGTCTACTAACTCCACGTAAAACCTAAGAGGGCTTAAAAAGAAATTCTAGACTAAAAAATAAGTACAGAGTTAACATAGCTTCTTGCTGTTTGCTGGCAGGGTACTGCAGAGAGAATTTCCTCACTCAGCAGCCACAACAGTAAAAATGCTGTGGTAGTTTTAAAATGCGGCTTCCTGGGCTGTGCCGCCAATGCAAACTCCTACTATAAAGCATTTTAATGACATTTGTGGGACCCGGGTGTTTCTGTGCCCACTAGGGTTGGGAGGAAACTGGCTGAGACCATGCCTGTGACTCAGCTCTTCCTGCCTGGGCAGACGGTGGGATCAGGCTTGGGCAGGCAGGAGAGCATGGCAGATTTCTGCTGCCATACAGAGAGATGTTTCCAGGCTGTGCAGTGCTCTGCGTGGCAGATTTGGCTGTAAAAAGAGTTTATGTGCTACACTCTCAGTCTCAGAGTTAATGCTGAGTGCAGCTCCTACCTGGTGGCCCCAGAGCTAACAGAAATGGTATGTCCACCATTTTGAATTTGGAGAGAGATGGAGCCAACATCCAGAGCAGCTGCAACCAAGCTGCTTAGCATTTTAAAAGCTCTTCAAGACACTAGAGAATTAAGGACAATGCAATAGGACAGATTCAGACATAAAAGACCTCTAAATGGGTCACACTGTTGAATAAAGGTACATAGTGGGCTTAAAAGAGAAAAGAAATAAAAAGTGTAGAGAGATGCTTAAAAAAAGGGTAAAGTCTTTAAAAAGACAGAGTACAGATAGTCATAGATTAAAAAAATAAGCCATGTAAAAATGGAAAATTCACAGAATGTCTGGATTATGTATTTTATCGTGTTTTCTTTAAATTTTTTGACTGTGAAGGAGCTAACTGCAGAGAGACATTTCATTGTGTGTGCTGCTAAGCCAAGCCAGCATGTATATTATTATAAAGGTATCTTGACTTCAAAATTTGGGTCTAAGGATATGACGCTTTGGAAAAGAGGTTCTTTTTTTTTTTCACAGAAGATTAGACACTGTGTATTGCTTGTAGACCAATATGGTATGATAGACCACGCCCTCCTGAAAGATCACCATGAACACCTTCAGAAAATTACTTTACTCAGCTGGTGACTGAGATGAACCTAACACATAGGGTACACCATGACAGACCTGATTAACAGCGCCCCCATTCAGCATGAAGCTGTTTGGAGAGAAATAACTGCACCCATATTCCCAAATATTGTTTATAAGTGTTTTACATTTAAAGGGGGATATGATATAGATATGAATAATTTACATTGGTATAAATCTTGATTTATTGATACAAGTTTAAGGTCAATTTTGTTATATGTATATGTATTTCTGATCTTAAGGTATTGTGATTGTGTAGCTCATTTAAAAGTGTAATGTATAATTAGGAAATATAGGTTGTTAATTGATAGTCATCTATATTAGTCAAATTTGTAGTCATGTTACTTAGATTTTCTAGATATATAGAGATATATTTCAGTTAAATAGGCATTCTTCATATCTTTCAAAGACTACAGAATATGGCATTTAATGTTTTAATAACTTTAATGACTTTTCATGACAATGAGACACATCTGCTTTTGGCACCACCAGCTACTTCAAGAGGAAGATGGGCATCGAAGAGGCTCCTTATGGAGTTGGTTAGCCATTTGGGCAAGAAACTGCTCTTGCGTGGACTGTTGCATAAACTGGACATAAAGAACCAGCAGAGAGATGACTGCTGAACTTGCCTAAAGGTGAAATGATCCTTTGGGGTTCCTGATTCATAAAAAAGTCTGCGAGACATTCTGCAGGACACAGAAAAAAGTGACTGAACTATCTTTAAAATTTCCCGCTTCATGGAAAAGTCTGCTAGATACTGTGGACCTGAAGGCTGAAGATGGATGCCCCAACGGTACAGAAGAACTTTGGGTGACTGTAAAGACAGCTAGATGTCTCTGTCATTTCTAGAGTTTTGAAACTTGCTTACTTCTCATTTACTTAGGTAATATTATACCCTTAAGTCTTTGATGGAGTTGAGGAATAGATAAATAGTTATAGTTCTCCATTGTTATGATAAAAGATAAAATAGATCTAAATATTATAACTATAATTCTTGCTTGATAACTGTTTTGTTATATGTAATTTTACTATGTTAAAGTGAAAGCCTTTCTTTTTTTGTTTAAACAGAAAAAGGGGAAATGGTATAGGAGGTTATTCTGTATTTGTGTTGCTTTCATTGATGAATTAAGAAACTGCCTTGGTCTTTTGATAGGGCAGACTTAGGTAGACAGAGTAGACACAACTGAATGCTGGGAAGAAGGGGGACAGAGAGTATAGGGCCCGGGTCTGCCCCCTGCTCCTGGGGTTACTTGAGGACAGTTTCTGGTCACCCAGCTAAAGCATTTTGTTTGTTTTTGTGCTCCCTCTGCCCTGCCTGGCGATTAGCTGTAGGGCATTGTTTACTCCATTTTGGGTATGGCAATTTCCTACCTCCCTGGGGGAATTCCTTGTATAGCAGCTAGGTATATAAGAATCTCCCCAAGGTTGAATAAATGGCATTCAGCTGATCTCCTTTCAAATGACCCAGGTCTCTTGTGTGTTCTTTCAATCTCCAGGCCCTTGCCCGGCTCATGTACAGTAGGTACAGTGGCGAGCAAAATGTAATGAGAGGGTAACACAGAATCGAGTATTACAAGAGAGAGCTGCCATGGAGTCGCTAGAGTCAGACATGCTGAATCTTTCCCGGTAAGCCATGACTTCATGATGACATACAGATTAATAAAAATGGGTTGAATCAAGATGTGAGAGTTAGCCAATAAGAGGCTAGAGATAATGGGCCAGGCAGTAATTTAATTAATATAATTTCTGTGTAATTATTTTGGGGTTAAGCTAGCCAGGAGCCAGGTGCCGGGAACGCACCTGCTCATCTTACTACAAAATACAGATCCAAATTTCATTAAAATATGTTATGGACGTAATTTTCACAGCTGTCTCAGTCACTGTTTACCATAACCAAGGAGACCTTTACAGAAGAAAGCAATTTATTAGGGGCTTGCTTTCAGTTTCAGGGGTTTAAGGCATTATCATCATTTGGGGGGAGTGGTAGGAGCACGAGGGCACTCACAGAACTGTAGCAGTAGCCAAAGGCTACATCCTGACCCGTAGTGGCAGAGAGCCTGGGCCTGGCTGGCATGGGCTTTTGAAACTTCAAAGTCTACTTCTAGTAACACACTTCCTCCCTAATCTCTCTAATCCTATCAAAAAATTCCACTCCCTGGTGACTAAGCATTCAGATATATAGGCCTGGGTTGGAGAAATGGCTCAGAGGTTAAAAGCACTGACTGCTCTTCCAGAGGATCTGGATTCAATTCCCAGCATCCACATGGCAGCTCACAACTGTCTGTAACTTCGGTTCCAGGGGACCCAACTCCAGTGCTATAAAATAAAAATAAATTAGTAAAAAAAGCAAAAAATAAATAAAATATGTAAAAAAGGATTTCATGGGATGGGAAAGCTCATGCATATATATATATATATATATATGCCTATGGGGGCCATTCTTATTCAAACTATCACAACACTAATATATATATTTCCTGAGCTATGAACTAAATTTAGATTCCTAGTGTTTGCTGAGGGAAATCAGAATAGGTAGCCATACTTCTTTGACATAAAAATTATTTGAGATGGGCTAGAGATCACCTAGGAGTTAGGAGCAGGTACTGCTTTTTAGAGGACCTGACCTTAGTTCCCAGAACCTATATCAGTTCACAGCTGTCTGTAACTCAAGCTTCAGAGGATCTGATGTCTCTGACACCCACAGGCACCATCAAGAACGTAGAACTAGGCTTTTTGGTGCCCTCCTTTTGTTCAAAGATCCTCTGAGTGGGTGTGGTTTGGAGAGACAGGAATGGGACTCTGGATCAAGCAGGGGCAAGCTGGAGGTTCTAGCTGAACACAAGCATCTACACATGCACAGACATACACATGCACATAATTTAAAAAAAAATGAATTCTTTTTAAAAAAAAAATCACCTAAGCTAAGAGCAAACTTTCTCTGCCTTCCTGTCAAGGACCTGCCTCAACAAAAATACTTCTTACCAGGGTAGGGTGTGGGAATTGAAGAAATATAAGTAACAAATATGAAGACACATAAAAATAATAAGACAGAAAACATAGAAAATATTGGTAGGGCTTTCCAGTCTGAAATGCTGAAATTCACCTGGCGTTTATTTTTCCACAGCTTTTATACCCAATGTAAACTGGGGGAGAAAGTAACAAAAGACTCTATTAACATGATACATAGCATAACTCACACAGTCAGTGGCCATTATCACTCTGAGACATCAAATCCTTAGCATTCTGTCCTCCAGGGAGCTAAGGTGCTCTAAGTCACTTATGCTGAGGACCACCCTTCCCAGGTGACCTCATAGTAACAACAGAAGGAGCAGAAGCACATTTACATATCCTGACCCCCTGTCAGGGTGGCACCGAGCTGTCTTAACTTCAAAAGAGCCAGGCAACCACCTCCTGAGCTAGAAGGTACAATTATGCCAGTTAGTCTTCAAAACTCTCTGTCAGACAAGGTGGAAATGAGCCAGCATTTTTCCGGCCTCCACACCTTCCTCCATATCAAGAAGCAAAGCATAGAATACAATGACAAACGTGCCCTCTGTAGGACCCAGCCATGACAGGCTCAACAGAGACCACCCAGGTACCACCATCCAAGAGGAAAGTGCCTATGAAGGAGCAGAACAAATTCCATTTTGAGAGAGAACCCCAGTAAAGTCATAAATATTCCCAAGAGACTGTGCCTGCCCTGGTCAAGGTGACCCCACCAGGGTGTCCAAACAACATCTGCTTGCTTCAAATGTCCATGTGGGTATCTGATCAACCATTGTTTTGAAATTCTTGTCTGCTGACATTCACTATTTTAAAATTCCCCTATACTCCAACCAGTGAATTCAAAGGTTGTATACCTGCACCCAATCCCTAAATGCCAAGGCTTATGCCACCCTGATTGAGGTTTTTTCATTTAAAAACCCCTTTATCCTGAGGGTTTGGGGCTGTTTTCCTCCACTTGCTGTGTCAGCGTGTTGGATTACGGTCTGAGCTAGCTTGTATTCAATAAATCCTAGTGCATTTGCATTCAATACCGGCTTTGTGGTGGTCTTGTTTGGGGGTTCCATGTGATGCAGCACAACCCCTAATGTTCCAAAGGAAATATCTAATGTTCTAACCATTGTAGATAGGATCACCTGATGTCCCTTAGCACAGCACACTCACCAGGATACCCCTAGACAAATGTCAGTCAATTAGAGGCCCTGAACCTTAGAAATCCCTCACCCCAACCTCTGCTATGATAAAAATCCCACCCTAACTTAGCTCAGGGCTCTCTGATTGTGCCAATGTGTTGGACACACAGAGAATCTGAGTTCAAACTTAAATAAGAATAAAGGCTCTTTGCTTTTACATATGAAACACGCTCTCCTTATAGGTTTTTGGGGACTCTACAATCTGGGCATAACCTCCTCCTCCTCTCTCTTCCTGGAAGTTCATCTCTGAAGATGTCAGCCCAGACATGGACCCAGAGGAAGCTTCAGGAACTGTTTACCAACAGGCCCTGATGTCATTAGCTTGCATCCCCAGGACTCCCCACCTTAGAGACACTGAACCCTTTTCCTCACCTGGCCTGGTGCTGCATGCCTCCCATCTCAGCACCCCTATGAGGAAGAAGCAAGGAGCTGGAGTTTGAGAATAGTCTGAGCCCAGGTTATTCTGGGTTAACAAGCAGGTTAAAAGCTTGTCTCGGATAACAAAAAAGACAATAAATCCTCAAAAGTCCTCTCCTTTGCCCTGTCCTTTTCCTAAACATTTACTGTTGTCTAGTGAAGATCTGCATCAGGTGGCCATCTGAGCCACCTCTCTGGAAATGACCTCTTCCCTGGGACCCCCCTGTGCACGAAGGGCATTTACACCAGTAAGGCCCCAGTTGTTTTGGTCTTATTGATTTTTCTTTTGTTGCTGGAGTCCATTCCAAATAAGAACTCAGAGGGTTGAAGAAAAATTTATCATCTATTCCCCACCTCCACACAGTGTTCATGTTAATGTGTTTTCACTGACTCAATGTGCATTGCCAAAGTACATTTTGTAACTTTGAACCACAAAGTCTATTTATATAATGCAATAAAATATTTTGTGTTTTTCATACTAGGACTTCTTGGAGGGTTTTATACATCTACTGTCAAAGGCATTATTTTATATGTCTGCTCTCAAAGGCTAGCCTGCAGCTTGAGATTTGTCCATCACAGCCTCCTAAGTTCTAGGAGTACAGCCACATGCCACTACATCTGGCCTAGCTGATAGACTTTATAGAAAAAGTAGGTTTAGTTTTATAAACCGCCAGGAGCCTTTAGAATCGGCTGCCCCATTTTGTATTGTCATCCGTGCTGGGTGAGAGACCCTGCCCTTCACACCCTAGTAGTAGATACCACCGTCAGCACGCTGGAGATTAGCCATTTGGATGGGTGTGTAGTGTTATCTCCTTATCATTTATTTATTTGTTTGTTTTTGGGACA
Source organism: Ondatra zibethicus (assembly GCA_004026605.1). Classification (NCBI taxonomy): domain Eukaryota; kingdom Metazoa; phylum Chordata; class Mammalia; order Rodentia; family Cricetidae; genus Ondatra; species Ondatra zibethicus. The sequence continues at coordinate 684 of PVIU01022977.1, read as the reverse complement.
AGGTCTCACCTTGTATAAACCATTCTTTAGATTGATTTTAAATGGTTCATTGACAGTAGACTATCTTTTCCTTCACTAGGTCCTGTTACGCCCACATCCTATGATCCCAAGAGACCACCAGGAGTCCAGGTTCGCATGCAAAAGCAAAGAGCCTTTATTGTAAGCCTAAGCTTGGGCTCTCTGTCTATTCGATACAGCAGTTGGATCAGGGAGAGCATGGAGCTCAGCTACAGCAGGGTTTTTAAGGAGCAAAGGATGGGGGGGGGGAAGGGAGTAGGAAAATTCCAGATTCAGATGGGGGTTAAACTCCTGATTGGACAGGAGCGAGGTAATAGAGGTCTTGCCAAACAGGGATTGGTACTGGCGTTGCTGTAAGGAAATTGGCAACCTATATACATGCTAGGTAAGCTATTCTTAATGTTCTGGAGCATCTAGTACTTGTCTCAATTCTGATTGGTCGCCCACAGAGTATAGCCTGTGGCTTTTCCTGGTTGTTGTAATGGTGAGGCCTAGTCCCATTATTGTTAGTCTGTAGCCTGTCATGGCTGCACTGATGTTAAGTTAGGCCTCTTCACTTCCCAGTTTACTGTCACTGTGATCTTTTTCCTGAAGACATAACTCAGTCAGAGGAGGGTCTCCTTCTCTGCAGGCAGAGGCTGGTCGGGTGCTGTAAGCGCAATTCAG
>PVIU01022976.1:0-28319 GCA_004026605.1 Ondatra zibethicus | reverse complement strand
CTTGAGGTCCTAGCTAGAGCAATAAGACACCAAAGGGAGATCAAGGGGATACAAATTGGAAAAGAAGAAGTCAAACTCTCACTGTTTGCTGATGATATGATAGTTTACATAAGTGATCCCAAAAATTCTACCAAAGAACTTCTACAACTCATAAACACATTCAGCAATGTAGCAGGATACAAGATTAACTCAAAAAAAATCAGTAGCCCTCCTGTACACAGATGATAAAAAGGGCTGAGGAAGAATCAGAGAATCAACACCCTTCACAATAGTCACAAATGGCATAAAATATCTTGGAGTAACTCTAATCAAACAAGTGGAAGACTTGTATGACAAGAACTTTAAATCTTTGAAGAAAGAAATTGAAGAAGACACCAGAAAATGGAAAGACCTCCCATGCTCTTGGGTAGGCAGAATTAATATAGTAAAAATGGCAATCCTACCGAAAGCAATCTACAGATTCAACGCCATGCCCAACAAAATTTTTCACAGACCTTGAAAGAACGGTACTCAACTTCAAATGGAAAAGCAAAAAAACCCAGGAGAGTCAAAACAATCCTGGGCAACAAAATAACTTCTGGAGGCATCACAATCCCTGACTTCAAACTATACTACAGAGCTACAGTACTGAAAACAGCCTAGTACTGGCATAAGAACAGACAGGAGGACCAATGGAACCGAATAGAAGACCCGGATATCAATCCACACATCTTCAAACACCTGATCTTTGACAAAGAAGCAAAAAAATATCAAATGGAAAAAAGAAAGCATATTCAACAAGTGGTGCTGGCATAACCGGATATCAACATGTAGAAAAATGAAAATAGACCCATATCTATCACCATGTACAAAACTCAAATCCAAATGAATCAAAGACCTCAATATAAAGCCAGCCACACTGAACGTTATAGAAGAGAAAGTGGGAAGTACACTTGAACGCATTGGCACAGGGAACCACTTCCTAAATAGAACCCCAGCAGCACAGACACTGAGAGAAACAATTAATAAATGGGACCTCCTGAAACTGAAAAGCTTCTGTAAAGCAAAGGACACAGTCAACAAGACAAAAACAACAGCCTACAGAATGGGAAAAGATCTTCTCTAACCCCATATCAGACAGAGGGCTGATCTCCAAAATATACAAAGAACTCAAGAAATTGGTCATCAGAAGAACACATAATCCAATAAAAAAAATGGATTACAGACCTAAATAGAGAACTCTCAACAGAGGAATCTAAAATGGCTGAAAGACACTTAAGGAAATGTTCAACATCCTTAGTTATCAGAGAAATGCAAATCAAAACAACTCTGAGATTCCATCTTACACCTGTAAGAATGGCCAAGATCAAAAACATGATGACAACTTATGCTGGAGAGGTTGTGGGGAAAAGGAAACACTTCTGCATTGCTGGTGGGAATGCAAGCTGGTACAGCCCCTTTGGATGTCAGTGTGGCAATTTCTCAGAAAATTAGGAAACAACCTTCCTCAAGACCCAGTAATACCACTTTTGGGTATATATCCAAAGGATGCTCAATCGTGCCACAAGGACATGTGCTCAACTATGTTCCTGGCAGCATTGTTTGTCATAGCCAGAACCTGGAAACAACCTAAATGCCCCTTGATTAAAGAATGGATAAGGAAAATGTGGTACATTTACCCAATGGAGTACTACACAGCAGAAAAAAATAAAGACAGCTTAAATTTTGCAGGAAAATGGATGGAATTAGACGTGAGGTAACCCAGACACAGAAAGACAATTATCACATGTACTCACTCATGGGTGGTTTTTAAACATAAAGCAAAGAAAGCCAGCCTACAAACCACAATCCCAGAGAACCTAAACAACAATACGGACACTAAGAGAGACTTACATAGATCTAATCTACATGGAAAGCAGAAAGTATAAAAAGACAAGATCTACTGAGTAAATTGGGAGCATGGGAACCTTGTGGGAGGGTTGAAGGGGGGAGAGGAGAGGCAGGGAGGGGAGCAGAGAAAAATGTAGAGTTCAATAAATATCATGGAAAAAAACACATGTATTTGAGTATTCACTTTTTTCCAAAGCCAGTTCTCCCGCCTCAGAACAGCCAACCATCCGAAAACACCAAGAAGGGACAGGGTTTTTCCCGCGGCAGAAAGGGTTTATAGCTTTGGCTGTGAACCATGTGTGTTCATGGATGTATGTGTTCCAGCATTGCAGATGCTGAGACTGGAGCATTGCAGAGAGTGAGGCAGCCTGAGCTGTGTGCTTCCAGTCTAAGAAGCACAGAGATGCCCTGTCTCAAAATAACAACAATAAAAAGGAAACAACTTTGGGGGCCGAGAGAGACAGCTAAGTGGGTGAAGTGCCACACAAGCATGAGCTCAGGTCCCTGGCACCAAGATAAAGAGCCAGGCATGATAGCACATAACCCAAAGTTGAGCAGACAGGGGCAGGAGGATTCCTGGTCTTGCTGGCAATCTTAGCCAAAGCGGCAAATTCTGGGTTCCAAGAAAGACCCTGTCTCAAAAAATAATGTGAAGAGGGATTGAGAAAGAGGCCTAACATCAAGGCCTGGCCTCCACACTCATGCTCACAACATACACGTGAGTGCCATATGCACACGCGCATGCACACACACACACACACACACACACACACACACACACTCCTCGGGCTGGGTCTGCAGAGGTTTAAATTACACACAACCGACACACCATTGCTCCGGAAGAATGCAACAGACCGGATTGCTAAGAGGCTCTTTTCCAGAGAGACTTCTACCCAAGGTGCGTCCGTGTAAAGGTGTGTCTGCTGCCCATTCACGGAGCCAGTTACACACAAGCGATGATACTGTTGAAAGGAAAACCCTTTACCTCAGCACATCCTTTCTCAGAATGGATTTCCTGGAAGGTCTTTATTGGCCCCGAAGTGGACTGTTGCTAAGGCTTTCACCCAGGACAAGTCAGTGTTTGTTCTCCCTGCTTTTGTCAACCTCGTTTGAATAGATCAATATTTCCATTCTTCTGACACTGCCAGCATGGGAAGAAGTCCACACCTCCTCAGGGACTGAGCTGAAAGGCAGCCACCCGCAGGTTTGTGTGTGGACATTTACTCCATGTGCCAAACTCTCTCTGTGAAGCAACCTCATCCGGTTTCCATCCCAGACTCAGAGGCCAAGTGTTAACAATAATCCTCACATGCAAACTCACAGCAGCTGGGGCAGTTGGCAGTCGCCTCCCACAGTTTAGCACACAGGTAAAGCGTGTGTGGGAAGCAGATTAAACCCATTGCTCTTGGTGGAGTGAGCTCAGCAAGGGGTCTCCCGTGCTCAGTCAAAGCCTGCCCTTGACCCCGATGGTGACTGCTCCCGTGTGCTTGGCGCCATCAGCTCTTCAGTGACTTCCAGTTCAGGCTCTGGGGACAACTGGCTGCTGTGAACTTAGGCTCCCTAATCACTTATCCCAAAACTCACGCCTCGTCCTCAGGGCACGCGGGGAGGTAAAGATGTCAAACTCACGCCTAGTCCATACATGGAAGGTGATAATTTCAGAGAAGACCAGTGTTTGCTGTAATGTAGAGCATGGTAAGGAAGCACTCTGGGGCTGGGCGGGATGGCGCACACCTTTGACCTCAGCACTCAGGAGGCAGAGGCAGGTGGAGCTCTGTGAAATCTGTGGTTTCAAGGCCAGCCTGGTCTACAGAGGGAGTTCCAGGCCAGCCAGAGGTACCTAAGACCTTGTCTCAAAAAAAGAAAGAAAGAAAGAAAGAAAGAAAGAAAGAAAGAAAGAAAGAAAGAAAGAAAGAAAGAAAGAAAGAAAGAAAAGAAAAGAAAAGAAAGAAGAACTCTGCTAACTGGACATGGTGGTGTATGTCTGTAATCCCAGAACTCAGGAGCGTGAGGCAGGAGGACTGTCAGGAGTTTGAGGCTACTTTGAGCTATATAACAAGTACCAAGCCAGACAGTGCTGCATAGGGAGATCCTATCTCAACAAACACACAAACATGAAAGGCAGATTATGAAGGCAGGAAAGAGGGATCCCCACCACCGAGCTTCCCCCTCAGTCCCCAGAGTTCCTAGTTCCTTCTTCCCTCACCTTTGTTCAGTAAGTTCTTTATCACACAGCCCACCCATTTCTAGAACTCTCAAAGTTCTGCAGACAGAGCAGGAATCTCAGATGTGATTTCTGCCCTCTGTGCCTCTGCTGCCCACACTTCAAGCACTCATTTCTGGGGGAACCAAGATAGCTAGTGGTACCTTGTGCTTTGATTAAACGCTAAGCAGTTGAGGGTTTCAAAGTGCATGGATAAACCAGACTCAGTCTCCCTGGCAGGTCTGTTGTTTCCTGGTTTTATTTACCACTGTTCATCCACCACACTGTGTATGCAGCTTGCTTCCTACACTCAGAGAATTTGGGACAGTCTTTTGCTTCCTTTGGGCATTACTTCTTTGTGGAGCCTATGAAGATGTCAGAGACCTGAGCCCAAATTTTGACTTCGGGACTTATTGGCCTGGCGCTCTAGAAACTCCCTTTGTCTTCTTGGATTGGAGGGGGAAAAAAATCCTAAGCTTTGACATGGAAACAACGCCCATGCCTAATGGCGCCAGGTGTGCTCAGCGTATGTTCCTCGTCTTCCCTTGCTTGCTCCAAAACTGTCCTTTCTGGAATTCTAACTCAAACAGCCAAATAAGTCACACAGACAGGCCTCATTTCAGTGCCAAAGGCATTGGCAGGGCTCTGCCACCAAGAGTACTCTGCTGCCACCCCTGGGACCTGGCGGCAGCGTGTGCAGTAAGCAGGGAAACCCAGATGCATTGACAACGCTGCTAAGCAAAGCCTGGGGGTGGTCCAGGTTTAAATACATACTTCCTTTTTTCTCAAAGCTATTTGTTGTTTGTTGGCTGGTTGGTTGCTGGCTAGAGGCTGAAGGCAGGGCCCCATCCATGCTAGCACATTCTCTACACTTCCAAGCAGCTTTATCCCCAAATAACAACGCCTCAGCTGCTGGGGAACCGGGAAATTTAAAATGGGTCAGTTTACCCAATTTATAAACCATGCGGGAGTACTGGTTTTGAGACAAAATCTCACTGTGAAGCCAAGTTTAGTCTCAGAACTCATGATCTTCCTGCCTCAGCTTCCCGAAAGTGTGGGTCACGGGCATGTCCTAACACACCCGAAGTATTTTATTCTAGCTTCAGTATCGATATTATTGTTAGTAAGATTCTTCATCTTGCAAGTGCACAGACAGAGGATGATGTGTGACACATGAGGAGACCCGAGAACAGCAGAGGCAAATATGGCCGCAATGCAGCCCCTGACGACCCTGCTCATCGCTGCACAAATGTTACATACAGTAGCCTTAATTTATTTTTTCCTTTTGAAAACGCCTTCCTAAAGAGTGACTTGGTTACAGAATGACATACATAGGCCGGAGGAAGAGTGTGTTTTCTGGGTTTGCTTTTGTGCTTTCAATGCAAAGGTTGGTTTCAGTTACACACTGGGATTCTCAGCCATCATCAGGCAAAGGGCATAGTTATCGATTGATTAAAAAGCCCACTAGTTAAATAAAAATCCACTGGTTTGGTTGCTACATGGTGGTTTCAAGGTTTAAAAATGAGATTGGGCTGCCTGGTGATGGCAGTGCACACCTTTACTCGGGAGACAGAGGCAGGCAGAGCTCTGAGGCCAGCCTGGTCTACAGAGACACGTCTTCCAGGACAGCCCAAGCTGCACAAAGAAACCCAATCTCAAAAATAACAAAACAAACAAACAAACAATGCGATTGGAGGACTCCGAGATGAAACCGTTCAGAGGGGCTGAGAGACACAGCTATTCCTACAAAGCAGGGCCTGCCGTGCCTCTAGCAGAATAAACGCCCCTAGGGAACTGGGAAGACTTCCGTCTCTTTTTCTGGTCGCACAGCTTGTTTTCAGAGTGAGAAAAGCAAGGCACACACAGCTCGTAGCAAGCCCCCCCCCCCCCGGCGACACCCTCGTAAGCCCAGTCAGCACTGGCTTCAACAATGGGCTCCCATCACTTCTGAGTTATATCTGCACAGGCTCCAGGCTGCACATGAGATCAACCTGTAGTCTGGGGCATGCTAGGGTCATGGTTGTATGTGCCACTTCCTCAGGTTGCGAGTTTTCATGGTGTGGTTGGGAATGAGAAGCAGTGATCACTGCATGGGTCTTTGTGTGTGTCAGGGGGTGAGATAGGGTCTTGGGACGCAGCCCCATTTGATCGTGAACTCACAATCCTCTCTACCATCTCTCTGGTGTGCCCCACTGTATCCAGTGCACTGTATTTTATAATCAAACTGTACACTCCTCTCTGTTGCCAGACGATAGGCTCAGACATATCCATGTATCATGTCTTTAGCCAATGGGCAGAGAACACACTGGATTATGGCCTACTGCCCCAACTGGGGAATGAACCCAGGGCCTTTTGCTCACTGCCCAAAAGTCCTACCACTGCATTACAAACCTAATGTCAGGACTGTTGCATTTAACAGACAGCTGTAAGAATGTCAACCATCAGTCACCTCGCTGCAGTTATCATACAACAACCCTAAACAAGGCAGCAAACGGGCATGCTTGTGTTCCAGGCGAACCATTTTGGACACTTCAATCTTATTTTTTAAAAAGACTCCATTATTATGTGGGGGGAAGGAGTCCCAGAACCAGGGTGAAAGGTCAGAAGACAGTTTTCAGGCGTTGTTTCTCTTCTTCCAACATCCCCAAGACCAAAGCAGGGTCCTTAGACTTGAGCCTAAACTGCTTTGACCCACACTCTCCCATCTTTTTTTTCCTAAGCCGGTTTTACTACTGACTCTGGCTGAGCTGAAATGCACTGTCCAGACCATGTTGGCTACAAGCTTGCAGCCACCCTGTCTCTGCCTCCTAACACCGAGGCTATAAGGGTACGCTGCCAGACCCAGCTTAAAATTAGAATCTCATATGACTTCCATGTGTCATAAAATATCCTTCCCTATATGTAATAGAAAGTACAAGAGAAAGGATGGCAATCAGCTGGAGGATGGATGGTGCAATGAGGCTGTGGGGGAGGGTAACTGTCTTAGTTAGGGTTTTTATTGTTATGAGAGACACCATGATCATGGCAACTCTTATAAAGAAAATGTTTAATTAAGGGGACTTCCTTACAGTTTCAGAGGTTTGGTCCATTCTCATCACGGTGGGGATCAAGGCGGCATGCAGGCAGACATGGTGCTGCAGAAGTATAGTGAGAGCCCTACACCTTGTAGGCATTAAGAAGTTGACTGACACACTGGGTGGTATCCTGAGCATAGGAAATCTTAAAGCCCACCCCACAGTGACATTCTCCAACAAGGTCATACCCACTTCAACAAAGCCACACCTCCTAATAGTGCCACTCCCTATGAGATTATGGGGGCCAGTTACATTTGAACCATGCCAGTAATCAACCAGGACACACTGGGACACATGCATATAAAGATGCAATGATAAAGCCCAGGACTTTGTGTTCAAGTCTAAAAACATTGATTTAAAATAAAAATAGTGACCAAAGCCAATCTACAGATTCAACGCAATGCCCAGCAAAATTCTTCACCGACCTCAAAAGAACAGTACTCAACTTCATATGGAAAAGCAAAAAACCCAGGATAACCAAAACAATCCTGTACAATAAAATAACTTCTGGAGGCATCACAATCCGTGACTTCAAACTCTACTACAGAGCTACAATACTGAAAACAGCCTGGTATTAGCATAAGAACAGACAGGAGGACCAATGGAACCAGATATTAATCCACACTCCTTCAAACACCTGATTTTTGACAAAGAAGCAAAAAATATCAAATGGAAAAAAGAAAGCATATTTATTTAACAAGTGGTGCTGGCATAACTGGATATCAACATGTAGAAAAAATGAAAATAGACCCATATCTATCGCCATGCACAAAACTCAAGTCCAAATGGATCAAAGATCCGGCAGTATTAAATTTTATAATTCTAGTTTTTCACTTATGAGAAACTACATGATAAGGATAATGGAGAAAGCCCAGCGGTGGTGGCGCACACCTTTAATCCCAGCACTCTAGAGGCAGACACAGGTGACCTCTGTGAGTTCAAGGCCAGCCTGGTCTACAAGAGCTAGTTCCAGGACAGGCTTGGACAGGCTCCAAAGCTTCAGAGAAACCCCCATCTCGGGGGGCGGGGGGGAAAAACAAACAAACAAACAAAAACAAGAATAACGTAGGAGGAGAAGAAGAATCAGATAAGAAAAAGGGAGAGGAAGAAGAACCTATACAGTGAGTGGTTCATTTAAAACACTAGGAAGTATATTATCAGGGAGGGAACAGTCAGGACCCTTCCACACGCGGCACACCTCTGTATTTCTGTTCTTGGGGTTTTGAAATCCTCAGTCAGAAGCAGGGGGTCAGGCCAGACCTGCATCTGATTCTCCTCATCTGTTTACTGTCTTTGTCCAGGCAGAATACAAATTCCTGCATATTGTACCTATCACGTGCTTGTGTGCCTGACATTGATGCAGCAACACCTGCCTAGGCCCCAACACCATCCACAGGAAGTAGATGATTTTGCAAAGGGCTACAGAGTAAAGGGAGGTTCCCGTTTGTGATGGAAAAGTCAATGCTGGGCATCCCTGGAAAGAGGAAGGGGGTGGGCGTGCTCAAAAAGAGGCCTCACCCCGCCCTCCTGCCCGCCCTGCCTGCCCCACCCCAACTAGGTTCCTGCCCAAATCATTTAAAAGGTTACTGGAAGAGTTTCCAAACTGAGGTAGCAGCAGGTGGCCCTGTGGCATAGCTGAGCCTGTGTTCTCTCTCACTCAGAGGATGTTCAGGTCAGAACAGGGAAAGAATTCTGAGCCCAGTGGCCCCGAAGTGAGCATGGAGCTGAGGCCAACAGCCCCAGGCAACCAGGGCCGCAGCAACGCAGCCTTCCAGGTGAGCAGGGCTGAAGGGGGACCAGGGAACCTGCTGTCTTCAGGTATGGCCAGTTCAGTAACAGAAGCCGTGGACTCCCTGAGCCACAGTGAGAATGTTAATTCTGTCATGCGTACGCTTTAAGCCCATTATTTCCCCCCACCCCCGACTTGGACTCCCCTAGGTTAGTAAACCTGAACAGTGCCCTCTCAAGGGCCCCTGTTGGTCACTGGGGAAACAAGTGCTACCCTCCTCCCTTTCTGCCCCTGGACCAAGCTTCAGGATTTACCCTCAGGATCCTCCCCCAAGATCTGGACAGGGGAAGAGCAGGGGCCTCAGACCCCAGGGGAGGTAGCAGAAACGTGAATGGGTTCTGAGCCCGGGTGGAATGTAGCCCAGGAGCCTGCCCAGGACAGCCTACTTACGCAAATCTGTGTCCTCAGCCAAGAACTGAGTGATTAATACTCCTAGTCTCGGGGCTGGGTGCCACAGGTGGCCCAAGAGCCAGGCCAATCCCTGAGCTTGCTTTAATGCGCTGCCTCCTGGGAACCTGGGCTTGAGTCGCTCCTTATTTGGCATGCCACCGAGAGCTTTGAAAGACAGGAAGCCTTCCTGAGCAGGACTCAGTAATCCTTGGGCTTCAAGGTCACTTAAGGGAGCAGAACACAACTTTTGAAGCTAGCACAATAAGGAGGAGGCAAACGTACTTGGTGTGAGCCTGCTCTCTTCCACCACCAAGTTACTGTAAGTTCCGGAAGCCCTGGTCTGAGATTGTTAACAGTCACGATGACGCCCATCCCATGGTTTATAGGTAGGAGGAGGCCTGCAAATTAAACTGATAAAAGACAAGTTGTTTGGAAGAGGGGAAAGAATATAGTTTGTATTAGTATTTTAACTTTGACATGTACAGTGTCCCAGAAGAAAAGAGGTGAAGCGTCTACAGGAGCGGTGTGCGAACTCCAGGGCACATGTACGTTTTATCCCGTGGCTGTGTACGGTAGTAAAGCAACTGGAAAAGATGAGGGGCAGGGCTTTAGGGTGGTAGATCATTGCAGCCACTAGAACTAGACGGCGAGTTAATGGAAGATAAGGGTTGTTGTTGGGTGTTTCTTTATGCGGACTTCTCCACTGGTGGACTGGCTCGGGTCTCGTCCCTGAGTGTGCTGTGGAAGGGAAATCTGTGGGCTGCCTTAGGAAGGCCAGGAGGGTAGAGTCTGCTCTTTCCTCAGTTGGACACATTCTAAGGCGACACTGGCATTAGCACAAAGGGAAGGGGCCTTACACGCGGAAACTGCCGTTCAGAAGAAAACAAGGTTGGTGCAGGATACAGTCAGAGTGAACGTAGCAGGTGATTTAGGCAGAAGGGCTCTGCAGAAGGTCTGTGTCACCAGCAGCTGGTAACAGAATGTGCATTTTTTAACCCTTCCTATTCTGTCACAGCACAGACACCATCCCTGGCAAACAGAGTTCAAATTACTCCTTCCCAAGTTTGTTTGACCAGGGCTTAGGGGCTTTTTGTACACCCGTATTTACTAGGCAAAGCCATTAGCTGCTCCCCTAAATATGGCCAGCACTAAGAGGGAAGGCTAGTTGAAGCAGATGGCCATAGATTTTGCCTTCAAGAAGCAGAGCAGGGCAGCACCTCACAGAAAGACGCAACAGAAAAGAATGACGTGAAAATCAGTACGAAGTTGGAACTGAACCTCCTGGGGAGTCATGAGGGCACGATAGAGGACGTGAGGATTTCAGGCGGGGCCATCTGAGGAGCAGAAAGGGGGTCAGTGGAGCGTCAGAGGCAAAGAGCTGTCTGGGGCATAAGAGGAATGCAGATCTGCAGGAGCGCAGGGCGCTGAGGAGGCTGGGGACACCGGGTGGTGAGGTCTCTAAGAGCTAAAGTGCTTAAGGGGAAATCTCCATTGATTTAAAGATACATCTTGTGACCACACTGAAGGACGGACGTGTGAATGGGGCTCCAGGGAGGAGGCCAGGCCACAGGCAGTGGGCACAGGAACTGACAAGGAATGAACCGCTCCAGGGTGAAAACTCAAGGTGGGGACAGGGTGTGAAGGGTTCTCCCGCCGAACTTCCAGTTTTCCTGCTAGATAGGATCAGAATGCTATGCACGCCGGGACTGTTGAGAAAGTCCAATGTGCGAATATGAAGAAGTATGTGTAACACACCATATTTGTGAAAAACCGTGCCTGGCTCCTGGCATGAACGTAACAATAGCAGGGGTACCTGGTGCCGTGGCAGTGGAAAGTGAAGCTGTCTGGCCCAGGATGTCAGAGATTCCTTTCGTTTAGCAAGGACATCCAGAGTAAGGTTGGTTTGAGGGAAGGAATTTGAGATTCCAAGTGTCTCCACCGAGGTGTAGATCCACGGAGGCTCAAAGAATGGGGGAGCTGGAGGATTCAGAGAAGGAAGAAGGGAAAGCCTCTAGGAGGGCTGAGCAGGCCCAGACAGGGTTGAGGGCAGTCAAGAAAGAGCCGCAGGGTCAAAAGAAAGAACGCCGAAGGGCAGAGAAGCTGGGAAGACCAGGCCCCAGGATCCTCAGTGCCCAGCCCCACATAGAGCTGATCCTGGCCAAGCCCTCCCCATTGCTGACACCCTTAACCTCTAGCTATGGATCCCACACAACATCCATGCTGCCTTTAACCCTTATGGCCAGAAATGAGAAACACATCTTTCGCTGTCATCACATGTGTATGAAATCAGGCAGAGTGAAGGTTTTGTTCTTGCCTTTGGGGGGGCTTTCTTAGAGTCTCTGTGGTGTTGTGGACTGCTTTTCAGTCCCCACGGATGCACTGGCATAAGTTCTCTGTCCCATAAATATTACTATGAATGGCCTTGTGCATTCGTGCTGGGGATTTTCTTGGAGCTTCTAAAGTCAGTGTAGCACTGGGCACACTTGTACACCTTCCTGGAACACCCAGGTCGTGCTTAGGAGTGGAATGGCAAGCTCATGACATTGAAATACATCTATACTTTGTGTTGCTGCCTTGGTGGTTTGGGTTTTGGTTTTGTCTTGAGGCAGGGTCTCACGTAGCCCAGGCTAGCTTCCAACTCTCTGTGTACCTTGAATTTATGATCCTCCTACCTCTGCTTCCTGAGGCCGGGATGAAGGGTATTATATGTGCAGCATGCCTGGATTAAGTGGGCCTAGGAACCAGAGGGAGGACATTTGTGCTGAGCAAGCAGTCTTCTAACTGAGCCCAGACCTTTCAACTTCCACCAATGAGGCCAAACTGGCTTCCTACATGATTACGCCAATTTAGAGCCATCAGAAGGGTGTGCATTCTTGTTTCTCCTCCATGGCTTCACCAGTTTTCAGCTGGCTGTGTAAGTTCGGCCACTCTGGTGGGTGTGTAGCGATACAATTATACAATTATCAATTAACACAGCACACTGAGAAATGCAGCATCAGGCAATTTTGTTGTTGTACAAATACCCTCTTTACACAGAGCCAGACAGTATAGGCCAGCCTCTGGGCTCACCCAAGTGAGGTGAGGTGAGCAGGAAGTGCACAAGCCCTTGCCGGGTAAACAGCCTCCCTCTGCAAATTTAACCACACTCTAGCAGTGCAGTGTGCACTGGAGGGGCCAGAGAGATGGCTCAGCAGTAAAAGGGGGCTGCTGCCATCCCTGGTTACTAAGTTCCATCCATGGTAGGAGAAAGTGACTCAAGCAAGTTGTCCTCTGACCTACACACACACACACACACACACACACACACACACACCAAGTAAATAAATGTTAAGTTGTTTTTTATGTATGTGGTGACCCAAGTCTATAATTGTCATACTCGGGAGACTGGGATAGAGAATCACACATGTAAGACTATCCTGAGTTAATAGCAAGTTCCAGACCAGCCTGGGTCACGCAGTGGGACCTTTCAAGTGAATGAGTCTCAAAAAGTAGACATGTAGTATAAATGGGCATGGTACTGTGGTTCCACAGGCAAGTCCCAGTGTTTGGAAGCAGGAGGAGCATGATGAATTTGAGGTCAGCCTAGACAATGTGGTATAATCCTATTTAAAAATTGTTTCAGAAAGAAAGGAGGGAGAGAGGGAGGGAAGAGAGGCAGACCATGGGCTCTTCTATAGCTCAGTGGTTTAATGCTTACTTAGCATGCACAGGGTCCTGGGTTCCATCTCATTGAGGTCTCTAGTTTCCCAGGAACTGGGTTTAATGTACAGTGTAAACAGGAAGTTGTTTCCGACCCTCTGGTTCTTCAAAAACCATCTTTCCCCCACTCCATAAACGTGTTTGTCAAGTGTCCATACCTGGTACACTTTCTGGAATAGGAAAACAGAAAGATTTCTCCAAATTCAGAGGAAACGGGAGACAATCGGGAGAAGACAAGCGAGGTTGACACAGGGAAGCCACACAGTGCTCAATTTCCAAAGGTGACAATCTAGGCAAAGTTTTGACAGAACACTTTTATTAAAAGGATTCCCTTAGTACCCTAATTCAGCTTCCTTCCTCCTGTGGGGGAACATCAGCCTTGCCACAGCCGACCCTCAGGCCCTATGCACCCAACACTTACTCTGAAGTAAGCTGAGCCAGGTGTGGTCTTCAGTCCCCACATTCAGATGCTGGGGTCAGCATGCGCTACATGGATGGACTTGTGGTTCAGTGGTAGAAGGCTTGCCTGACACACACAAGGCCTGAGTTCCATGCCCAGCATCAGGAACAACAACAAAACACAAATATAAGTCAGCTGGGTGGGACCCACTTAGGCAAGGCTTGGGGCAGGACCAGAGTCGGGAAATCCAAACACAGAGCAGGGGCTGAATGACTCAGCAGCGAATGGGCTGTGGGCCCAGCCAGGCAGGTTTGGAAAGCCTGCTCAGCAGAGTCCCAAAGGCAGAGATGGCTGCAGAGTGAGTTCCGCTGGGAGGAGACAGCTGGAGAGCAGGTGCAGATGAGTTCACTACTGGGTGGAATCACAGACAGAGAGGAGGGGTGCATCCTATCCTAACGGGTCATGTGCAGGTACTCAGGGGTTTGTCTTGGGGCTCAGGACAAACTTGACTCCACACATGAATTAAAATGCATAAAATGCGGAAGAATGGCTTGCTTTTCTTGTTTCTTTCTTTCTTTGTTTGTTTTAGAGACAGGGTTTCTCTGTGTAGCCCTGGCTGTCCTGGAGCTCACTCTGTAGAACAGGCTGGCCTTAAATTTAAGATCCTCTGGCTCCTGGCCAGTGACTTCTGGTAAAGGAAGTTTTCTTAATATGTTTTATTTAATCTTTGACAGTTTCACACACACACACACACACACAATCCTCTAGCCCTCCCTTCTCTGCCTCCTCCCCTCTGCTATAACATGTCAACATGTCCCCGTTTATCTTTCTGTTCATTTTATCTATCTATCTATCTATCTATCTATCTATCTATCTATCTATCTATTTATATTAGTAAAGAAAGTTTTTAAAATATCCACTCTACTGTTTCCTAAAGTAGGCATGAATATGTCTATGCTAACTTTCATCTAGGGAGAAGGAACCCAAGTGACTAAAACCAAAATCCTTTCCATGATGGCCTCAGGAAAAGCACTGAGGTCAGCCCTTCGAGGCTCAAACACTTCCAAACAGTTCCTTAAGAGAGGCGCTCTTGCTCCCAGTGACGAAGACCTGGGCAGAGGACACAGGACAAGCTGTTCTATCCGACACAACTGCTCACCGTTTCCTTTAGCTCTCTGTACTTCTGTCATACGGTGCCCTCACTTGCATTCCTGATTCTAGGTGTTTCTATTCTCTTTCTATTTTTGTCAGCCTATTGAACAGTTGTCAATTTTGTTCTTTTTAAAATACTAACTTTGGATTTTACTACTTACTCAACTTTTCTAGTTTCTATCTCACTTGTCTTTATTCTGATCTTATTTTCTTCGGTTTGCTTTGCTTCTGGCACCGAGGTCCTTCTGCATGTTGGGCAAGAATTCTGTCACAGTCAGACCCCAGCCCTTATTTTCCTTCTTCCTTCCGATTCAGTGTGCTGTTTTTTTTTCTAGTTCCTTTCTGTGAAAGATTAGATTCTTGGTTAGAGATCTTTTTTATGATTGACTTTTATTTTATGTGTGTGCTTGCATGTATGTCTGTGAGCCATGTGCATGCTTGCTGTCCTCAGAGGCCAGAAAAGGGTGCCATTTCCCCTCAGTTGCAGCTACAGACCGTTGTGCGCTGCCATGTGGTTGCTGGGAGTCAAATCTGGCTCCTCTGGAAGAGCAGACAGTGCTCTTAACTGCTGAGCCATCTCTCCAGCTCACGATTTAAGATCTTCTTCTTTGTTTTTTGTTTGTTTGTTTGTTTTTGTTTGTTTGTTTGAGACAGGGTTCCGCTGTAGTTCTAGAACCTGTCCTGGAACTAGCTCTTGTAGACCAGGCTGGCCTCGAACTCAGAGATCCGCCTGCCTCTGCCTCCCTAGTGCTGGGATTAAAGGTGTGTGCCACCACCGCCCAGCTCAGATCTTCTTTGTGATGCAAGCCATTACAAACCCCAAATTTCCCTCTAGCCCCTACTTTATCTCAAACGTTTTGTGCGGTTATTCTGAGACAGTCTCTTAGTTAGGGTTACTATTACTATGATGAAACAACGTGACCAGGGAGGAAAGGGTTTCCTTGGCTTACACTTCCACGTCACTGTTCATAATCGAAGGAAGTCAGGGTAGGAACTCAAACAGGATGAGCTGGAGGCAGGAGCTGATGCGGAGGCCATGGACGGTGCTGCTTACTCTCTTGCTCCCCACGGCTTGCTCAACCTGCTTTCTTACAGAACCCAGGACCACCAGCCCTGGGGTAGCCCCACCCACAATGGGCTGAGCCTTCCCACATCAATCACTAAGAAAATGTCCCACAGGCTTGCCTACAGCCTGCTTTTATAAAGGCATCTTCTTAATTGAGGATCTAATTGTGATTTAATTGTGACTCTAGCTTATGTCAAGTTAACATAAATCCAGCCAGCATAGACAGGGTGTCACTATGCAGCCCTGGCTGGTCAGGAACTCGTTATGTAAACCAGGCTGGCTTTAAACTCATAGAAATTCACCTGCCTATACCTCCAAACGCTACGATTAAAGGCATCTGTCATCATGGCCAATCACAAATTTTTAGATAGTCCCTTTTTTTGAGACAAGGTAGCCCAAGCTGGCTTTGAACTCGGTACGCAGTTGAAGATGACCTTGAACTTCTGACCCCGTTTCCTGCGCTGTACTTCCCTGGTGCTGCTGCCGTACCTAGCTGGAACTCAGGACTTCCAAGTGTGCTGAGAAAACACCCTGCTAGTGGAGCTGCGTCCCAGCCCTCTGAGTCTCTCTGCTGATATTCTCTAGTTGGGATATTTTTCTAGTACAGACTCGAGGCTTAATTTCCTTTAGCTTTCCAAACACACTGAAAACAGATACCAAAACATGTTTGTAAGTCCAGCATCCTCAGTATGAACCATCTCATCTATTTGTGTGGCTCATCTTTTTTTTTTTATTCAAAATTGAACTTTTAAAAGTCTAACGTGGCAGTTTTAGGAAACAGATTACCCACTCATCGCTAGAGTTTTGTTTGTTTGTTGTTTTGGTTTTTGTTTTTGAGACAGGGTTTCTCCACATCGCTTTGACTGTCCTGGAACTCACTCTGTGGACCAGGCTGGCCTTGAACTCATAGAAATGCTCAGATTAAAGGCGTATGCCACCACTGCTCAACTTGTTTTTGTTTTTGACACAGGGGCTTCCTTTGTAGCCCTAACTGACCTGCTAGCCTTGAACTTGCAATGAACTCGCTTCTGCCTCCTGAGCAGTTCATTGGTTTTGCCATTTGGCTGTTGTTATCGGTTGTTTGGTGACTTGACTAAATTAGTTCTTTGTAGGTAGTCTTCTTGGTCATGTGCTCTATGTGACAGTCCCAAGATTTCTGCAGCTTCTCTAAGCCTGTGGGCTGGGAAGAGCACTTGCCTAGCTCTGGAAAGGCCCTGGTTTCAATTTACAATAGGGAGGGAAGTGGGTTTCAGCCACACACACACACACACACACCCCTTCCAAAGCCCTTTTTGGACAACTCTGGATCTATTAAGAAACTTAAAGACAGATTAAATACTGGCAGTCTTCTGGGAGAGATTTAATGTAATTTAGCCCTCCGTGGCTGCTTGGTTGCCAGCTTTCTTGCTGGCTGCAGGAGTGTTTTCACAAAACTGCCCTGTGTCTTGAAGAAAGACTAGAAGGGGTGGGGGGATATAAGGTACCTCAGAGCTGGTTGCACTGAAATCTTATTTGATAAATGCCCTTTGGGCCTCAAAAACCTATATATTTTTTCTCAAAAGGTAATATTTATAGTTTGCCCAGAGTGCACGTTTATAGGTGGGAACACATGTGTACTGGTCAGGAGGGTGGGGCCAGGGCTGAGGTTCAGAGTCCTCTCTGCCACTTCTTACTGAAGAGAGAGAGACTTTAGCCATCTCAGTGGTCACAGGCAAAGGAAAAGGAAAGGCCGGGTGAGAGAGGTGCCCTCCTAAGCCCAGGGGACTTCTTGGGGCGGCGGTATCTGCATTTGGATTACATGGCCCAGGTCCCAGTTTGTTACCCATCCCTGAATTTAGCTGGATTGACATACAAGTGTCATGACAACCTTTAGTCAGCCTCAGGACCAGCGGCTATGACTGACTTAGACGGCCACGCGTCCAGAGCCATCAGGGTGGGCTATAGAGTGCTACAGAAGACAGGCAGGACCCAGAGGAGTTCTGGTTTTATCTTTCGCTTGCAGTGCACAGAAACTCCACTCCACAGTCCCTGCCAACCAATCTCATCCAGACACCCTTGGTGAAGGAGGAGATTGGGCTCTGAAAGCTAACAGAAGAGTTACTTGTCAGATTGCGGGGGGGGGGGGCAGGATTGGTGTGCATATCTGGAATTTTCTATATAAAAGTTCTTTGTGAGCAGGGACTTCAGGTCCCCACACATGAAACTCAGATCACAGATGGCAGATAGCAATAGCTGTCACTCAAAGCCGGGATCTCGGTCTTAGGTGACTTCCGATTCCACCCCTTTCCTGGGTGAGGTGGCTGACGCACAGAAGCAGCTTAGGGCCTCGCTATGACTGATGCTCCTACTCTGGGAAGGGACCAAGAATGATCATATGCAGCCCTGCGTCCTTTGGCAGTAACTGAAATAGAGCCTTTGTGACCTTGTCCCAGAACAGCATCCATGACTGAGTGAGGCAGGACCTGCAGGCTTCACAGTCTGCCCCTCCAGTCTTCTGCTTCTGTAATGCGGACCTTTCTCTTTGAAGTATGTTATGTGTCTGTGCATGGGTATGAACACATAAGTGTCCACAGAGGCCAGCAGCATCAGATCCCCCTGGGCTGGACTTCCAGGCAGAGCTGTGAGCCATGCTGCATGTGCTGATCCCACTGAACGAGAATAAAAACTGCCACCCAGATTAAAGTCAGCTAAGCAAGCTTTATTCACGACACCTAGGACTGGTTCTCCAAAGCGGGATTGGAGAGAGCAGTATGTGGTAACTTTTCAGGCCTCTTTTGTAGGGAAAAAATACAAACTGGGGATTTCCAGAGGAATTTGGTGATGTAAGGACTTGGCAAGCAAATTTTACAGAAGCAGACAGCAGATTTACTTGGCAGATCATCTTGGCAGAACATCTCAAGATATCTTAAGATTCCTTGGCAGAAAGCCTTATCAGGATAGGGTATGTGGAGGTACGAGTCAAACTCCATAGGGTAGGGAGCATGTCAGATTCCAGAGACAGATTAAAGCACCGTCAACTTGAAAACCAAATGGCTTTTAACTGTGAGATGGAGTCAGGCTGGTCCGTCACATAGACACTAGGAACCGAACTCCGGGCGGCTACAAAACCTGTGCATCCTCTTAGCTGAGCCATGTCTCCAGCCCTCAAACCTTTGTTTTTTGTTTTGCTTTGCTACTGAGAGCCAAAACTGTTTGGCTTAAAGTGTGACCTACAAATTCAACAGAAGTTTATTGAGCCCTGACACTGTGCTAGGCATTATACTAGGAACCTCAAACAGAAAGCCTCTGTTTGGTTATCACCAGTGACAAACTAGTACCACTCTGTGTGTGTGTGTGTGTGTGTGTGTGTGTGTGTGTGTGTGTGTGTGTGTGTGTGTGTGTGTGTGTGTGTGTGTTTATACACATACATACAAGATTCTGTTCCCAGCATAGGTGGGACCTTCACTTTGTATGGGAATCAGGGAGTCGCTGTTTCTACCTGTGCCAAATGAACATTTTATCTATGATTTCATTCTTTCATTTAATCAAACTATCCTAAGAGGCTGCCCAGTGCTAGGCAGAAGGAAAACCCTGGCTAGGATGCTATCACCTGAGCTATTTTCTATGTTGTATTTTACAAGGAAGAATCAGATTTGGAATGGAAAGGTGGGAAAAGCTTGATCCTGGAAATGGACATAGTGGAAAAGGGAGGCAGACAGCAATGCAACCCACATCCTCTGACTTCCCTCAAAGCGCCTTGCTGACTGAGTACAAACACCTGGCCCTAAAATCATTAACCGAGTTAAAATTGAATTTATGTCTGCTACGTACTCAAGAGCATTTTAGGATAAACTAGTAAGCTAATGCTAAAGAGTTAGAACTGAAGTCACCATGCAACTTCTCATGAAAAGGGTCAGAGAGCAATTTGCTAATGCGAGGCGAGTCTCTGTCTGCCATGGTGAAGTGTCAGCCACAGTTGGAAAGGGACCAAGATGCGCAAATCCGTGACATACATTATGAGCCCTAAGTCACACGTTCACCTCACCTCCCCTTCTTTGGGAGGGTACCAAAGCAGCAGGAGCTGTGAAATTGTACAGTTATCACCTGAGAGTCCCCCGCTTTCCTTCGGGGTACCCCCCTTTCAGTATCACAGCTTTCAGGTTCGGTTAGCTTTACAACATTTACAAGGTTTCTCTGTGTAGCCCTGGTGGTCCCAGAACTAGCTTCGTGGACCAGGCTGGCCTCAAACTCAGAGATCTGCCTGCCTCTGCCTCTCGAGTGCCCTCTCCCGTCTCCTTGCTGCACCCCCCCCCATGCTTTCCCATGCTGGGATTAAAGGCGGCACTGCCACACCCATCTTAAATATTTCTAATTGAAGGAACTGAATTCAGAGTTTCCAATGGATCATATTGTGTCAGGAATACTCACACAGAGGAAGTTAGAGGACCTTGGCCTAGTGTGTAGGGCCAGAAAGCTTTGGAAGGAAAACATGTTTCACTGAGACCCCGGCATGCACAGGTAAAGCAAAGGGGATAAAGCAGCAGACGCTTGGTGAATGGTAACAGATCCAGCATGGAAGACTGAGAGACAAGCCACACACCCACGTCTCAGGAGCCACCGAACACCAGGCTTCCTCTTGGCCCACAAGGCTACTTCCTCATCCTCCTTCAGGTCGGAGAAAAGGAAGAATGGTCTGGGGAAGGTGAGCCAAGGCAGCCCAGGGAGCAGGAAAGTCCACTTTCAGTGCTCCCGGTACTGACTGTACTCAGCGTGGCAGAGACACTGGCTGGATATGACAAGTGGCTTCTTGCCAACAGGAAGACAGTGATAAACTTCTGAAACAGGAGGCACCACAGGTGGGAAAGAGAAAAGCCATGCACTGCAAGGCAGGAAAAGCAAAGGTTGTGCCGGCAGAGTTGAGTCAGGCTGTCTGGATCTGCAGCTTACATATACACACATACATTCACATGCACGCACACACACATGTATACACACAATACACATACATACACACATGCACACACAAGCATGCACACGTATACATATGCATGAGCATGCATATACATGCATGCAAGCACATACATATATGCGCATGCACGCACACACATACGCACGTGCACGCACACACACACATGCACGCACACACACACACCACTCAGGCAAGTTTTCTCACCTTTCTACTTCTTTCTCACACGAAAGCTGTCTCCATCATTAAGTACAGGAACTACTTCAGAGGATGAGGACCAGGGTCACCCTGTAACTCCAGCTCCAGGGTGGCTAATGCCCTGGCCTCTTTTGGCACCTATACGGACATCCCCACAAACAGACCCACACACATACACATAGTTAAAAACAAATTCTTAGCACTTTAGGTAAAGGGCTGGAGGGACAGCTCAGTGCGTAAGCTTACTTGCTGCTCTTGCAGAGGATACGTGTTCAATTACTAGCATCCACGCGCTAGTCCACAGCCATCATTATCCCATTTCCAGGGTACATGACACCCTCTTTGACTCCCACAGACACCAGGGCCATACATGGTGCACATACATACATGCGGGCATAGTACTCATATACAAAATAAAATTAATAAGTAAAATAATTTTAAAAGTTAAAAAAAAAAGGTGAATGAGTGCCCTCATCACAGTCCTGTAGAGAGATGAAAGCCACAAGTCCCCAGGGAAATGGAGGCCCCACCCTCACCACAGGACTCTTGCACAATGGGTGCAAAGTAGTAGCCTCCGCAAACGCTCGAATATCGAACATCAACAATGATTTCACACCACTTAGCTGGCCGGGGGTGGGGAGTAATTCGGGTACAGAACAAAGCAAGCCAGAAATGTATGAAGTCAGTCTCTTCCTGTAACAAACCCTGGGGTCGGCCAGGCGGTGGTGGCACACGCCTTTAATCCCAGCATTCGGGAGGCAGAGGCAGGTGGATCTCTGTGAGTTCGAGGCCAGCCTGGTCTACAGAGCTAGTTCCAGGACAGGCTCCAAAGCCACAGAGAAACCCTGTCTCGAAAAACAAAACAAAACAAAAAACCCTGGGGTCCATTGATGTGGCCCTGTGAAGATGCCACACAATGCTTCCCCGACCAGGCTCCCTACAGCACAGAGGTTTGGCTCCAGTTCTTCCACACACTCTACCATGAGTTTTGTCCCTGCCTCCTCCCTACCCCCATCGCTTTTTATCTGAACCCACGTCTCGATGAGTTAGCAACGCAGGCCTTGAATTTACAACCCTCCTTCCCCAGCCTCCCGAGTAGCTGAGATTATAGGTCTGTGCCACCCTCCCTGTGTCCATACCCAGCACTGAATTAATTCATCGGTACAATGTGAAGCTTCTGAGCCTTTAGGTCTGGGCCAGGCTGGGTGAGCTTGGCTCCCAGATGTGTCTCGGAGAACTTTATGAAGTCTCTCTTCAGAGGCCTGGAGTACGTTAGTTAGCTTCAGCGGTTGACTTGACGCATTTGGGGAGAAGGAGCCTCAATGGAAAGTTTGCCTCCCTCAGATTACTTTGTGGCCATACGTGTGAAGATTACTTTGTGGCCATACGTGTGAAGCACTTCCTGAGTCGAGGTTCGCTCTTCTCAGGTGTGCCGAGTTGACAGCTGAAGCCAACTGTGGCCTGCTCACTTCTACCTATCTCCTATTTAGGCAGATGTTTTTCTTAAAATCTTTCTGGTATATGAACACACGCTGTGTGTTTCTGTTTAGTCTATATCTATTTAATCAGCAACCCTCCGATGTAAGTACTTGGTGGCCAAGTTAATTTAGAAATCTCCACCAAAGAGCTGTGTTCCAGATATAACTTGAGGTCAGTATCACTGAATATGCCATAAGTCCCAACTTATGACATGTGTTTGTACTTGTTTGTTTCTGAAAGAGAGTGAAGGTGGGAGGGGCGTTAAGGAGGGAGAGAGAGAGAGAGGAGACTATGTAGCCCTGGCTGGTCTGGAACTCACTATATAGACAAATTCAGCCTCAAACCACATTATGATAACTGTATAAGTCAATCATTACAGAAGCCACCATAGTTTGAGTCGTGTAGGGCCTATTCCAAGAGGAAGTTATGGGCTGAAAGCATCAGTAATGACCCCACCTGTCCCTGTCCCCACTTTACTCGTGGCATCTTATTCCAGCCTCTCACCTGAGCAAACGACCAGGCCATTGGCCAGGCAGTGTATGCCCAGAGCACCAGCACTAGGGAAGAGGTAGGGGAATAAAACGTTCATGGTCCAGCCTGTTACAGGCGTTTTTAAGGGTCTAGCCTAGACTCTGGCAGTCCTCACAAGTTAGATTCAGTCACCTGTCCTAGTATGCCAATTAAAGAATAACTGGTGAGAAGCAGAGGAAGGAGACGTGTTCAGTGTGGCTAGGTGGAAAGAGGATCAGCTGGAGCATCTCAAGGCATATTCGGGCATTGGTATGAGGCTTGGGTGTAAGTTAAAGGTGGAGGGGGGATGTAAGCAAGCATTCTGGGCCAAGATGTGGCCCCAACCATCACTGACCCTTGACCTGCCCTCCTGTGTCTGCTCTGGTCAGTAAAGCACAATGATGATCCACTATCAGAACTGTGTGTAATCTCTTCCTGCTCTGCCTAACGTTGGCCTTCCCTGCCCCCAGCAGGAGATAATGTTAGATTTGTCTACTAGCAAAGTGTCCTCTCTCCTGCTCTCCTGCCAGGAAGGTAAAAACCCTTGGCTGTGGTATAAGACTCTGTTTTGGAAGAAAGAGAGAGAGGAGAGAGAGAGAGAAACTGAAGCCATATTTTCTGCTCCCAGTTTTTGAAAAGAATCTGACCAAATTGTGTCTCAGACAAGCGTTGTCGGTGTCTGTGGTTCACTTGGTTGTGAGTATTGGACAACATAGACGCATCCCTAGTCTCAAACTTCATCAGGAGCCTTAAAGGGAAAAAGCCTTCTTGCCGCTGTCCGGGTGTGGGTAGATCGAAAAAAGGCTTGCAAATGAGAAAACCCATCTGCAATCGCTTTGAAGTCCTCGCTCTTTTCCCTCTTGCCCACGTTTGGGGATTGACTGCTGAGAATATTTCCCATTTCACGTGATAAACAGGATGTGTTTCTGAAATTACAGACACAGCCAAGTTCATCCCAACTAGCCTGTGACGTGGCATCTTGAGGAGCTAGGCGTACAGCTCAGTGGGACACCCACCTCATATATTCAGCGCCCCTGGGTTTGATCCCCAATGCCATGAGGAGGGGGAGGAGGAAGAGTGAACAAGCATCTTGGCCATCTTAATAGTTGTTGTCACACTATAATTAAGCAATCAAACTTATAATTTATGGTGACAAATGTTCTAAATTCCCTGACCAAAGGAACCACATACACCGTTCCGTCCCCTGCACAGTGCCTGTCCTATAGCAGGGGCACGGTCATTATTTGTTGGAGGAATGAGTGAGAAAGCTTAGGAAGGAACTCGGGACACCTTGGTGACATTCAGGCCTGAGCAGAAAGGGGCTGTGATAACACAGGAAGGGGAAAAGGGCAGTCTGGAGTCAGGAGGAAATAGTCAGACTGTGATAGCCCTCAAGAGGAAGTGGGACCGGGTGAGGGCATTTTTTTGGTTTTGTTTTGTTTTGTTTTTCGAGACAGGGTTTCTCTGTGGCTTTGGAGCCTGTCCTGGAACTAGCTCTTGTAGACCAGGCTGGCCTCAAACTCACAGAGATCTGCCTGCCTCTGCCTCCCAAGTGCTGGGATTAAAGGCGTGCGCCACCATCACCCGGCTGGGTGAGGGCATTTTAAAGAGAAATTGGACGTTGTATGATGAAAACTAGATTTAGGAGCACAGAGAACATTGAAACTTAGGAGTGCGGGGAGTAAATCGAAGACAAGAAGGCAGAAGTGAAGCAGTAGCTTCTTGAGTGAGGAAAGATGCCTGCCTACAGATTCTTGGCTTCGGAATAAAAAGAATTATTAATGATGCAAATATTGAAGATGCATGAGACAGAGACTGCGAATTCATTTTCTGCTATACCAGAATAACCGAGAATGGGTGACATTAAAAAGGAAAGAAATAAATTGCTCAGACTCCTGGAGCCTGGAAAGCCTGATGTCAAGACACCAGCATCCGGCAAGGGAGGGAGAGAGCACAAGAGTGTCACCCGGAGTTATGACCTTGCTTGTCAGTGTCTGTCACTATGACACAAACTAGAGTCGCCTGGGAAGAGGGACTCTTGACTGAGGAATTAGACTGCCCTGCACACAGTCTATGGGACATTCTTCTTGATTGATGATTGATGTGGAAGGGCCCAGCCCATTGCAGATAGTGCCACCCTGGACAGATGAGCAAGTCACGGAGTGCAAACACCAATCTTCTCTGGTCTCCGCATCAGTTCCTGCCTTGAGTTTCGGCTTCAGCTTCCTCCATGGTGGACTGTGATCATGCAGGCCAAACAAACTCTTCCCTCCTCAAGTTGCTTCCCGTGTTTTATCTCAGAGCAGAAAGCAAACAAGAATAATAACCAAGTCACTGCCTTGGTAAAGGACCCACTCTGGCAATAAGGACATAACCCATTTACCATTGGTGCCCCATCATCTCCTAAAGGTCCCAGCTCTCGACTCTTGGCACTGAGAATTAAGTGTCTAGCACAGGAACTCTGTAGCACACAGTCAGACTACAGGAAAGCCAGGGCACACATTCAGACTACAGGAAAGAGGTTCAGCAATGCCATGTGGAGACACATGTCCCACTGCAGCTGGCACAGAGAAACAGGAGCATGGTCACGCTGCTGCTCTTGCAGTCAGTGGCTTGTGTTTCTAGACTTCGCTGGCCCTCTCCCTTCAGACTGCATTTTAGTTCTCACGGGAATAGCTTCCTTACATCACACAGGCAAAGCTACATCAGAGAAAGGCGAGAAACAGTGTCAGAAATTAGAACCAGGCAGAAATCATCATACCTACAACCCAATACAAATGATAGGCAAAAAACAGTCAACCAGCCTTTAAAAATAATAGGAGAGCCAGGCATGGTAATGCATACTGTAGTCTTAGCACTTGGGAAGTAGAGGCAGGGGGATAGCTGTCATGAGCATACTATGGCAGAAACAGGCTAACATATTTGCTTTTCTGTGACATCAGACTTTACAGACTAACAATGAATCCACAAGGTAAGATGTTCAATGGCAACTCTTTGCCACATGAGATCATTTTTCTTAGCCAGGCAGTGGTGGCGCACGCCTTTAATCCCAGCACTCAGAAGGCAGAGGCAGGCAGATCTATGTGAGTTGGAGGCCAACCTGGTCTACAAGAGCTAGTTCCAGCACAGGCTCCAAAGCTACAGAGAAACCCTGTCTTGAAAAGCAAACAAACAAATAAATAAAAAAGATTATTTTTCTTGTTGACCCTGCTGTCCGGGTTAGTTTATGTCAACTTGACACAAGCTGGAGTCATCTGAGGGGAGGGAGCCTCAGTTGAGAAAATGCCTCCATAGGATCTGGCTGTAGGGCGTTTTCTTAAATGGTGATTGATGGGAGAGGACCCAGCGCATTGTGGGTGGTGCCCCTCTTGGGCTGGTGGTTCTGGGTTCCATAAGAAAGCCGGCTGAGCAAGCCGTGGGAGCAAGCCTCCTCCACGGCCTCTGTGTCAGCTCCTGCTCCAGGTTCCTGCCCTGTTTGAGTTCTTGACCTGACTTCCTTGAAATAGGGACTATGGAAGTGTGGTCACGGCATTTCATCACAGCCACAGTAATCCTCATTAGGGCACCTGCTAGGGTAAACAATGGTTCTTTTTTATTCTTATTTTTTTATTTCTCAAGACGGAGTCTCACCATGTAGCCCTGACTCATTATGTAAACCTAGATAGCCTAAAAGTCACCTGTCTCTGCCTCCTGGATGCTGGGTTTAAAAACGTGTGCTGCCACAACTAGCTATTTTTTAAACATTTATTCATGTGTGTTAATGTGTGCTTGTGTGAGTATATGCCATATGAGTGCAGGTTCCCACAGAGGCCAGAAGAGGGCGCCAGGTCCCCTAGAGCTTGAATTATAGGTGGTTGTGGACCACTGTGAATGCTTGGAATAGAAGAGTTGGGTCCTTTGAAAGAGCAGCAAGTGATCTAACCACCGACCCTCTTTGCAGTCCCTTGTATCTAAGTTTTGGTTTTGTTTTTCTTTGGTTGGTTTTGGTTTGAGATTTTTTTGTTTATTTAGTCTTTTTGAGACACGGTCTCTCTTGTCTGAGTTCTGTGTGTTGAAGATTTATTTGGGTTTCAGATTATAGTCAGGTACTGGGTGTTACAGACAACAGCATAGCCAGGGGTGGGACTCGTACAGATCTTTTATTTCTGAAAATTAAAACTGGTTTTGCTCCCAAATCATTATGAGTGATACACATTTGCCTTCGTCGGCTCTAAAGCAGCATTAGAGGTCAGCCACCTACGCTTGGCTTTTCCTTTTTGAAGTGGAGTGAGCTCTTAGCCTCCGCCCGCCGTACTGTCTGAATCTCAGCTGTCGTCCTATGGGTTGGGATGTAAGACAAGTCAGTGGTGTGGGAAGAAAGTGGACAGGAGATTCTGCCCCCAGCAACATCTAAGATCAGTCAGATGGAAAGGCTGAATTCGGAGCTTTGGGTATTTTGCCCCCAAAGGACAAAGCAAGACACTGGTATCAGTAAAAACCAGTGAGGATTGATTTCACTCTGAACCAACTTGAGCTTTCCGTTTCTGCCAGGTGAGTCGGCCTTCTGAGGAAGAATGAGGAAACAAGGAGCGAGAGGTTCAGGCCCAGTCAGAGGTGTGGAAGTTGCAGAAAGCAGGAAAGGGTGGGAGGATTTGCTAACTGCACTTGCTCAAGTCAGGTTCCTCCTCTGGCCAACTGGAAGGCTGCCTTCCTGAACCTTTGCAGAGGGTTTAAGTCAGTTCTGGGCCGAGAAGTATTCTCTCTGCCTTTAGGGGCCATGGAGGGCTTACTACAGAAGTTAAGCTCTCCCCGCTCTCAAGAGCTCAGGAATCCATCTGCCTCTTCTGTGCTGTCAGTTAGTGGTTGCTCAGGTCTCTTACTGTGGGAGAATGGGTAAAATGGTTTGTCACAGGCCAAGAGAAAGGTCTGAGGTTTAAGGGCATGGACCCGGTTTTTATCATTAGCCACTTCCACATGACTGAAACCACACTGCTGCCCACACACATGCATGCCCACAGCCATCACGTCCAACTTTGCCGTCGCTGGTCACTCTGGAGTTCCTTTTGGGTTCACAGGAAGGTTGCACCAAAAGCAACAGCCAGTTCAATGACACCCCGCGGGCTGTCTGTGGTGCTGTTTCTCCAGTGTCCCCGGATAGCTTTTACACTGATTCCTTTTCCTGGTACTATGGTAAAATAGCCTGACACAGTTTAGACCCATTGCTGGAACACGCCTTTTAATCCCACCGTGAGGCGGGGGCTGCATTCAAGGTCAGACTGGTCTACACAGTGGGTTCTAGGACAGCCAGAGATACATAGAGACTGTCTCAAAAACAACTATCAGAGAAGAGCAGCTTAGGGAAGGAAAGGGCTACCCTGGCTCACAGTTTACTATCTATATGGCAGGGCCATAAAGACAGCAGGTGCTTGAAGCCAATGGTCACATGACACCCACCATCAGGAGCTTGAACGCTGGCACTTGGCTCACAACGTCTCATGCAGTCCAGGAGCCAAGCCCAGGGCCTGGTGCTGCCCTCTGTCAGGGTGGGTCTCCCCACCTCAGTTAA
>PVIU01022975.1:0-28315 GCA_004026605.1 Ondatra zibethicus | reverse complement strand
TGCCTATAAGAACATTTGGACGGCAGAGGCAGGAGGTTCAGTAGCTCAACGTTATCCTTGAGCCTTCCAGGCCAGCTCTGGGGTACATGAGACCCTCAAAGTGATAATGGTGTTGGGGATTGCTCAATCATCAGTGTGTGGCTAGCGTTTGATCTGTATAAACCAGGATGTACACGTCTGTAATCCTAACAGCCTGTTATGGATTAATTAATTAATTAACCCCAGCAATTAATTTCAACTTCCAGAATGGAGGAGGTAGGGAAATTAGGATTTCAGGATTATCCTTCACTCTCAAGAAAGTTCAGTCTGAGCCGGGCGCTGATGCCTTTAATCCCAGCACTCGGGAGGCAGAGGCAGGCGGATCTCTGCATTCAAGGCCAGTATGGTCTACAAAAGCTAGTTCCATGACAGGCTCCAAAGCTGCAGAGAAACCCTGTCTTAAAACCAAAAATTCAGTCTGGGCTGCACTAGACCCTATCTCAAATAAAATTTAAGAGCCAAATTTGGTGGCACACACCTTTTCCCAACACTTTGGAGACAGAGATAGGTGGATCTCTGTGTCTTGGTCTTCAGAGCAAGTTCCAGGACAGCCAGGGCTACACAGAGAAACCCTGTCTTGAAAAAAAAAAACAGTAAATATTAAAAATTAGAAAAAAGAAAATGTTCAGAATACAATTCAGGAGGAGACAAGAAACAGGAGTTATATAAGGAATGAGACAATCTTATTGCAAATTACATCCTATTTGCATGCTGGTGCTACAGAAATAGATCCTATTTACATCAGCTCTGAGTCTGTGGGGCAACGCGAAGTCCCATAGAATGCAGAGTTAGGATGATTTGTGCTTTTTTTTCTTTGAGGAAAAAGGATGTTTCAGCCAGGCACTGGTGGTATGTGCACTCAGCACTCAGGAGGCAGAGGCAGGTGGAACTCTGAGTTCGAGGCCAGTCTGGTCTATGAAGAGAGTTCCAGGACAGCCAGGGCTATGCAGAGAACCCTGTCTCAAAAAATAAAAAGGGGTGTGTGTGATGTTTTGTAGCTTAGGCAACTTCAGCTCCTGACCCTCTTCTCTCCATCTCAGAAACCACGGGATTACAGGAGTCTACCACCACACCTGGCTTTGGATATAAAGTGCTTGCTTTAAAACAAACAACTTTGGTTCAAAGAGAAGCATCTCATTATTACAGCATCTGACTGGAAGCGGGGTGGGTGAGGCAAGAACCGTAAATATGTCACTACTGAAACAAGTGTCCTCCAAGCTTGCCCTCTCCAGGAGCCCAGACAGACGAGGTATGCTAGACAAGTCTAGAGGGCTCTCTGAGTTTAAGACGCTCAGCTAGTCTAGGTCTTCAAAGGAATAGAGTGGCAGTTCGTCAAAGGACAGGATGGCGCCTGGATTGGAGGGCTGCTGAACTTCCCCATCACCTTCCCTCCCTCCTGCTATAAGCACAGTGTATTTTGGGTTAGATTTGTTTTAAAACCTGAGCTTAAATGCTTCAGGGCAGGGCCTGTTCTCTACTTAGCCTCAAGACCCACATTTCTTCCTATACATCTCTCTCTCTCTCTCTCTCTCTCTCTCTCTCTCTCTCTCTCTCTCCCTCCGAGACAGGGTTTCTCTGTAACAGTCCTAACTGTCCTGGAACTACCAATGTAGACTGGGCTGGTCTTGAATTTACAGAGATCTGCCTTCCTCTGCCTCCCGAGTGCTGGGATTAAAGGCGCATGCCACCACCGCCTGACTCCTATCTTTATCTCTATCTTTTCTTTTCCTCCTTCCTTCCTCCCTCCCTTCTTTCCTTCTCTCCCTCCTCTTTTTCTCTCTTTGTTTGTGTGTGGTACCAGGATCAAGAACTATAACAGTAAGTCGTAACCTCAGCCTCCTTTACCTCAGAATTACTTTCAATGTAGCCCAGGTAGGCCTTGAACTTTGATCCTCTTGTTTCAGTCTTCTGTGTAGTTTGGATTATATATAGTCTTGAATTCTCAGGTCTAGATTCATTAAAGTGAACAACATCATGAGTACTCCCTAGTATTAGGTGCTCCGAATGATCTTGAGTCAGAAACAGCCTTAGGGAGCTCATGGTCTGGAGAATGGAGAAAGGTGTGTGCCATCACTGCCCAGCTATAGAAGCCTTTCAAAGCTGGCAACACCTAAGCAGAGATCAGACATGGTCACGGAAATTGTTTTCATCCAGGAAAGAGGACCACGAAGGTCAATAGTCCTGAAGCAGGAGCGAGCATGGGGGCGTTGAGGAACCACAGGAAGCCTGCTGCAGTAGGTGGTAGTGAAGGTGGCCCAGTTTTGTTTGGTCCTGGATGATTTTCCGCTGTGCTGTAACTGATGGAAAGTTAGAAGGTTGGAAAGGCTGGGGCCTGTCGCTTGTGATAGAGTACTTGCTTTATATATAAACCCAGGGCTCTGACTATTATATTGTCGCTTTGTATATAAACCCAGGGCTCTGACTATCATATTGTCGCTTTGTATATAAACCCAGGGCTCTGACTATCATATTTGTTGCTTTGTATATAAACCCAGGGCTCTGACTATCATATTGTCACTTTGTATATAAACCCAGGGCTCTGACTATCATTGGAGAAAAGAATAGAGCAGATGTAGCTCAGGGTGAGCCTAGAAATCCATGCTGGGGAGATTTGGGCTCTAACTCACAGATGAGAACACACACACATCATGGTTCCCGAATCACAGGTGCTGGGACAGCTCAGCTCTTTGAGCCCAAGATGGCTTAGAAACTGCTTTAGTTGGGTCTAGCCTTTAACTCATGATCCTCATGCCTCTGCGTCCCAAGTGCTGGGATTACAGGCATGAGCCACCAGCAGCTTCTGCTGTTTCTTTCTTTTTATTTTTTTTTCTTTTTATGTTCATCAGTGTTCTGCCTATATGTCTGTGTGGGGGTGTCAGAAGCCCTGGACCTGGAGTTACAGACGAGTGTGAGGGGCCATGTGGGTGCTGGGGATTGAACCTGGTTCCTGTGAAAGAGCAGTCAGTGCTCTTAACCACAGAGGCAATTCTCCAGTCCCTTCTTTTCAATTTTTGTTTTAAAAGTTTTAGCTCAGCTGGGCAGTTGTGGCGCATGTCTTTAATCCCAGCTCGGGAGGCAGAGGCAGGCGGATCTCTGTGTGGTCGAGGCCAGCCTGGTCTACAAGAACTAATTCCAGGACAGGATCCAAAGCTACAGAGAAACCCTGTCTCGAAAAACAAACAAAAAAAAGTTAGCTTGTCTACAGATGTTCTGGAGTTTTTGTTTTCAGTGCCGGGATCAGCATTGGCTTGGAGTACACCAGAAGGGAGCTGTACTATGCCTCCGATGCCTCCGTTTCCCGGCACTCAGTCCTGACACTTCTCTCTGCCTCCTCTTTCTTCTCGTGAGCTGGAATCATCGTACTTCATCTGCTTGTAAGTTGCCCTAAATCTATGTTGGAGCAACCAATGGAAAAATACAGCCCCCGCCACGGGAGAGCACTACTAAGAGTGCTTTTGAGTATGGCTTTTCAGCACCTTGTCTGCATATTTATGAACATACCCAAGTGAGGCTGGAAATGGACTGCCGTTCCATCAGCCCCGTGCTTTCCCCTCTCACTCTGCCTCATTTAAGCCTGCTTCTTTGAAATCTGGGGCCTTCTCGTGACAATGTAATGCATTGCCCTTCTTGAATTCTGGCCTAAGAGGGTAGAGTCTCTGGCCATGAGCCTGACCCAACCATTCTAAGATTATCAAAATTGCCACAGGGCCTGGGAGGAGCTCCTGATGAGTGTAGAAGCTCACGCAGAAGTTCGAAGTGGGTTTGTTCAGGTGGCCACTGGGCGCCACTATCTCAGACGTTTATGACAAAGTCTACTCTAGGCCCCTTGCCGCTGCTCATGGTCAGGGAAGAAAAGAGCGAGCAGTTTGGTCAGTGGCCTCGGAGGAGACCCAAACAGGCAGGCACAGAATGCAGCTGCCTCCTCTCAGGCCTGGCCTGCCAGGGCTGCTTGGAACCTTGCAGACAGTATTGGCCATCTTCTGGCTTCAGAGCCTGGCCAGTTTGCAATGAGCAGGGCTAGTCCGGACGCTCCCATTTCATTTCAGGCTGGGATTTTCTCAGGCCTGGTGACTCAGGGTGAGGTGTGACACCAAAGAAAAGAGTCTGGCTGTGGGTAGCCTTTTCCCTCTCCCGTGGCAGTCATCTCTGGGTGCCCCTGTAGAATCTTTCCATCATTTCTAGTTCTTTAAGAGCTTTGATCCAGCCAGTGGCCTAGCAGATAATCAGGAAGAGGGAGAGCCCGTAGATGCTGGCCAGAAGCAACAGGCCAGGGTCCATCTGCATCTGAGATGACATCGGGGTCAGGGTGAGTATTGGCAGTCCACACCTGCTTTATTTGACTTTCCCAACAATTTGGGTTTTTTTGTTTTTGTTTTTTAATTTCTCAGTACTTAACCACAGGACCATGCTCCCCACACATGGTTCTTATTATTTTACTTCATTGGGATTTTGAGACAGATTTTGAGGTGTAGATAATCATGAAGTTCAATCCTCCACTTCCCACCTCCCCAAGTGCAAGAGCTATAAGTGTGAGCCACCACACCCAGCAGTATTTACTTATTTATTTACTTATTTGTTTGAACGCACAAAGCCTGGGTGTCTGGCTTCCCCAGTGAACTCCAAAGATCTACCAGATCAGATCATGCCTCGCTGAGTGCCCAGCTCCTCCCAGAACTTTCCCCCTGTGACTGAACACAATACACCCGACTTGGCATCCTCTGTTGCTGGCTGCTTCCCTCAGTTTGGGCTGCTCCTCCACATGCTTGGCTAGATTCAGTTGAGACTCCAACAGCCAGCGGTTAAAATAAGACATTCTCATCCATTCCCTGCTGTGTTTCACCCCCACTCCCCACCTCTGCTACCAGCTCTAAAGGTGGGTTCTCTTTTTTTTCTTTTTCGAGACAGGGTTTCTCTGTGGTTTTGGAGCCTGTCCTGGAACTAGCTCTGTAGACCAGGCTGACCTCGAACTTACAGATCCGCCTGCCTCTGCCTCCCGAGTGCTGGCATTAAAGGCGTGTGCCACCACCGCCCGGCTTAGATGTAGATTTTCATGATTAAGAGTGTGAATCTCCTGTTACCCGTGCTCAGGTTGACACCAATCTCTACTCTAGCCGTGTAAAGGCTGTAGCCGTCTTTCTGCTTCTTCAGAGCTGTTCCTTGTCCACGGTTGGCTTGATAGAATGATTTCATTATGAGATTATGAAAAAGATACAATGTCTCCTTGGTCCGTTTTCTGCTGCTCACAGTGTAATTTCACACACTGGGTCAGTCACAAAGAGAATGTTTATTCTGGTTTCATTGTTCGTCTGATGACCTTCATGGCAAAGCCCAGAAGCAGTGCTAGAAGTTCTAGAGCCCAAACTCACTCTCCAGATAACCGTTAGCCGTTAGTCTACTAATTGCACGGATAGATTGGTTCATTCACTCAGGAGGGCAGAACCTTGATTATCTCATAAGGCAGACTGTAAATTTGAGCCGGGGCGGTGGTGGCACACGCCTTTAATCCCAGCACTTGGGAGGCAGAGGCAGGCGGATCTCTGTGAATTCGAGGACAACCTGGTCTACAAGAGCTCGTTTCAGGACAGACTCCAAAGTTACAGAGAAACCCTATCTCGAAACCAAAAAACAAAACAAAACAGATTATAAATTTGGTCTGTCTCAATATGCAGGGTGGGGTGGCTCATGTCTACAGCCCCACATTTAGGAGGCTGAGGTTGGAAGACCTGGAGTTCCAGGCTCTCTTTATTTCTATATATCAGTGTGAACACCACAACAATTTCTAGACAGTGCTTCGCTATGTAATCCAGTCTGGCCTGGAACGTGTGCTCTTACTTCAACCTCAATTGCAGGAAGTTGAGTTATACATCTATTTAAGCTCTCTCCAACATTTGTCAATATTTTAATACAAATACATCAAAGTCCAAAGGAAGAGATTCGCCTCTAAGAAACCACACAAAGACAAATGACAAACATAGCCTGTCCAGGATAACCTCTGATGCTTAAGGAATCCTGGGGTGACGATGGCATTTTGGGAATCTGTTCAGTTTGCTTGTTGCCAGCAGGAAAATGTCTAGGTTGTCATGCGATGTCACTGTACTTCTCAGGGTAACCTCATACTGCAGGGCCTCCTGCAATCATCTATCTCCTTCTCCTTGGGCACAGGCTGTCTCCCTTCTCTCTATTTTACATTTCACTGCATGGTGGGATAAACATTTGTGTGGCAGTAAGGTTTAGCTCATGAGAAACTTAGTCAAAATTAAATTGCAACAGTGGCAGCAGGAAGCACAGATTTTAAATGGAGGTGCAAATGCTGGAGTCAGATGGCCCAGTTTAGATTCTAGTGCTTGTCGGGACTTTGGGCAAGATGGTCTCGCTATCTTAATTTATTCATCAATAAAATGGAGATGATAAACTTATCTTGAAGGAGGAAATGAGTCAGTGTGTGGAGAACTTAAGTGTCCCGCACAGAGTAAACAGGTTTCATAGCTACGCCGACCACAGTACAGTTTCTATAACAGCCGGCAATCAGTTCAAGTCTCTACAGCATTGGAGCTCAGTAGAGCGATCCACTGTTCTTCAGCCAGACCCCACCACGCCATTCAGTCATTATGGTTCTGTATTGTAAATTGCATGCTTAATCAAGGTGTGGTTGTCCACACCTGTAACGATCCTTTCTCAATCAAATCCCAAGTATACAGATAGTACAAGAAAAGTTAAAAAATGGCTAGTAAAACTTGCGAATTGACCACAAAGGAAATGACCACTCCTAAGATTTTAGGGTCTAATTAGCCGAAACTTCCTCCCATGACTTCTGTGGCATGCCCTTGCCCCTGAACTTAAGTTACACCCTTAAGTATGCATTCCTGATGTTAAAATTCAGTTGGAGCTGGTTTGGGGATTTTAAATTAATGGGAGCAACTAAGGATCTCTTCTGACTTTGTTTGACTTAACACTGTGCTCGTAAGGTGCACTTTCTTTAGAATAAGTTGTTCATTTTCCTTGCTGCGTATCATCTGGCTACTTTGACAACAACAAAAGTTAATCATGTGGGCGTTTTCTCAGTTAGCCTCTATTCCTGGGAATGCGTATCTGAGATGTTCAGAGCTGTGTTCTTCTGGTCTTGCTTTGTTGATCATATGTACACGTATTTTCTTTTATGACCATGCCTACCAGTGACTGTTACTCTTCACTCTGGATTGCCCATGTGCTCTTTCTGTTTAATTTTATACATATGTATGTGTGCAGGAGTTCAGAGGTCAGAAGAGGGCATCAAATCTCCTGGAACTAGAGTTACAGGTGGTTCTGAATCACCATGAGAGCTGGGAACAGAACGCAGGTTCTGTAAGAGCAGTAAGTGCAAAGACATCTTCACTCCTCATCCTGGTTATCTGTCTGTCTGTCTGTCTGTCTGTCTGTCTGTCTATTTGTGATAACAATTCTCTCTATATAGTCCTGGAACTCTTGTAGACCAGGCTGTCCTCGAACTCACATCGTTAACCTGCTTCCCAGTGCTAAGATTAAAGCCACACCCCCAACCTTGTTTAGTTTGTATTGGCACAGTGTCTCATTGTAGCCCAGACTTGTCTTTCTGTATATCAACTTGAACCTCCCAGTTCTGGAACTACAGGTGTGCCCACTACTTCTGGATTCTTCATCATTTGAAAGGTGTGTTCTTTTAATGTCTGGAATATTTGCCTGTAATGATTCCAGACTTTTGCCTTGCCCCTCTAGATCCATTATGTGTTTGAGGCAAGGGGCAGGGGTCCATTTCGTTTGTTCTCATCTGATGGCTGCTCATTTCCTGAAGATTGCACTGCAGTGATAATCACTGTGAATCAAGTGTCCATTTGTGCACTTATGGGGTTTGAGGTGTGGTCTCATGTGGTTTAGGCTGGTCTTGAAATTCTGACCCTTCTGCCTTTAAGTTCTGAGATTACAGATGTGAGCCATCCCACTTGGCTCTGGGTTTTCCTTTATTCATATTTGGGTTCTGTGAAGGGAAAGCATGTTAAAGAATAGGGAAAACTTGCTGATACGAGCTCTTTTTTTTATTTTTTAGAGACAGGGTTTCACTGGAGTTTTAGAGCCTATCTTAGAACTAGCTCTTGTAGACCAGGCTGGCCTCGAACTCACAGATATCCGCCTGCCTCTGCCTCCCAAGTGCTGGAATTCAAGGCGTACGCCACCACCACCCAGTGATACGAACTCTTCGGCCACTTAGTGCCATGACTATGCAAATAGATCATACATGGATTTCCTATCCTCAGTCTTTAATACGAGTTTATATGAGAAATCAAACATGTTGCACTCAGTATCAATATGTACATTTTCACAGTAAATCCAAAAAAAGCAATGACTTCAAGGGTTTCCATCCCTCTAAACTGTCTATTTCCTACACACCAGCCCCAGAGGCTCAGGTTTCAGACTTTACCAGTTACACAGAACTGCATCTGTATGTAGCGTGGGGAAGATGGTGGATGTGAGCCTCAGACTAATAATATGATTTACCAAATTCCACCTCATAGTGCAGCGTTAAGCGAGGTAAGCTGCTGTAATCCACACTGGTGATAGATGGTATTTTAGAAGTTGGCCTGTAAACACAGGCTTTATCACTAACGAGGATAGTCGGTATCTGAAAGCAAATGAACGTAGGGAAGTGTTCAGAAGAAGCCTGATAAAGGAGGATTGAGAGTAGACACTGCAGGGAAGGAATGCAGAGAGCTGCAGGCAAGCAGAGTCGAGCAGAGCCACCCTGAGCCGTCTATGCTTTGTAAAAAGCCTCTTGGTTGGACTTCCCTCGTCTCCTGGAACGTAAGGGAGACTTCCCAAGGTTTCTGCAGAGCCGGTCTTCAAGCTTTAGCACCGTTTGGGAAGGCAATTAGGTCCCCGCCTCATGAAAGCTTTTAGCCACTGGGAGTCAGCTCACTGGTGAGTGAAGGCCAGGAGAATCTGGAAACTTAGCATAGGTGGAGTGTGCAGCCTGCCTTGCCCACCATTGGCTGCAGGCAAGGCTGAGCTCCTTGATCACGTGAGGGCAGAAGCCTTTTACTCTGGACTCCACTCTACCAGCCACAGGTTGGAGAGGTGCTTGCTGAGCGGAGCCACTCCCTAGGAATGAATGTCTTAAGTCCACCCTCTAGAGCAAGCATCATCCCTCAGCAGGACCACTAGGCGGATTAGCTTTCTTCCTTGTGTTCCTTTGTGCTGCTGTAGGCAGTGTTGGTACTGTGATCAGTCTAATACCTTCCTATTCTTCCCAACACCAAAAGGCCTCTTTGAAAGCAAGGGTGGTTAGCACATTGAGTGCCGTGTGCCACCGGGCTGTATTCCCATTTTACATAGGAGCAAATGGAGCAGTGGAAAGCAAGGGGGCAGGCAGGGAAATCAAGACAGGTAGCTGAGCACCTGAGATCTTGTCCCATAGTGCAGCACTTCAAATATTAGTTATGGGCACTTGACACCTGGAGTTGAGGCCGAAAGGAGTAGGCTAGCTCTCTCTTAGCAGACCTAGAGCGATCCTGTGCCACCACCCACGTCTTAATCTTGGCTCCTTGGCCCCAGGCAAAGCTTTTACGCTCTGATCAGAGGTGGTGTCTGTCCGCAGCGTTCAGTACTAGCCCGGGGGCTTGTTCCCAGGGCAGATCTCCCGGTCGCGTTAGAGAGGGTGGAGGTGGAGGAAAGTGACCGAAAAGAGCCTTGACAAACCCTGGCTCTCACAGTGGAGACAACAGCCCTTTTCTAGGCCTGCCACTCAAGACCTTCCCCAGACAGACTCGAAATCCTCGCTGGCCTTGTTCTAACTGCCCAGTCCAGACAGGTCTCAGGGCAGAAGCACCTTGAACAATCCTGGCTTTGTTGCGAAGAATCTGTCCCTGAATTTCCCCGTCTATGCTCAGTGTCTAACCTCTCTCCAGCCCGAGAGACGGGAAGGCGCAGGCTCCCGTGGAGGAGTCAGAGGCCGGGGGCGCAGCTGGCTGGCGTTCTCAGGAACCCGCGTGGGAGGGCAGCAAGGGGGTTCGAGGCGCGCGGGGCGCCACCGGGGCGCAGGCCGTTCGGCCGTTCGCACTGCCTGCCTGGTCTGAGGTTTCTTCCCGCAGCCCTCGAGGTCGCGATGGGCTCATTAAGCCGGCAGGTAGGCAGTGCCCTGGCGGCGGCAGGCGGTCCTGGAATGTGCGAGGGGCGTGATGACAGCGACTGCCACCGGCCTCTTTGCGCAACACCTTCACTGTATATATACCGGGCTCTCAGCTGCGCTCCACCTGGGTGCCTCCTGCAGTCCCTTACCTGCGAAGGGAGCGCTGGTGAGTACACCGCCGCCGCTACCGCGCTGCCGGCTGCTTCTGCCCTCAAGGACCTTCACTGAGTTTTTTAAGTGACTTCATTCTTATAGACGTCCCTCCATGCTGAGGGCAAGAAACTTCACTGCTTCACTGGCTCTGGGCTGCAGAGGCGAAAATAGAGCATATCTTTCCGATCTTTGCTGTCAGGCCAACTCTTGGGACTTTAGTGAGGTGGACATGCCCCACCTGGAGCTTCTATGAAAGCTGTGCCTGAGTGGCTTGGGGTGGGAGCTACCCGGCTGGGCTCACTCTTTGGGTCACTACCTGTGTGTGACTCCCTTCAGGTTCCTGCCATGCAGTTGCCCTCCTGGTGACACCTGGGTATTTTCTGCAAATTGTAGCTTTCTGGCTGCTGGAGGATGAGTCGCCTCCAGGGGGGACTCAGCCAAACGCTTAGGCCCCTCAGATGTATGGAGCAGAACCTAGGGTTTGATTTCTGTTTAAAGCAGAGGGTACTAGGCAGTGAGGTGTTAGTAACTTGCAGGAAGAATATATGCTCAGTACTGGGGAGCCCCAGCACGAAAGAGGGGAGTGCCTGTTTGGGAGTTCAAGCTCCATTGGGGCAGATGCCTGCCATAGGTGCTGTGGTTATTTTCTTAAACCCGAGCTTTCCTACTTTGGGCAGGGGTCTTCAAGCGAGTTTTGTGCTAGTCGGGATGGCTCTGTCATCTTGTGTTCCCTTTTCTGACTCTCAAACTGTAACTTGCCCTCTGTTAGGCATTTCTGGAAAACCTGGACCTTCCCTCAGTGGCTGTTGTTTGGGATTGGGAGACTTGTCTTATCCTCTGCCAGCTGATAATGACCCTTTCTGTTTTGTAAGCTTGTAAACCGATGGCAGGAAGGGCAGGCTTTGTAATAGTTTGGGATGCTCTGCAAGTTGCTCCTCTCCTCTATTCCAGGTTACCACAACTGTAGCTGCTAGATGTAAGCCAGGCACAGAATAAATTCAGGAAGAGAACAGCATTTGGGGAATCTGATGTGGAGTAAACTAGTTTTCAGTAATGACCGCATTGTGCTTAGGTTTACAAATTCAGGGTTTTTTTTCACTCCCCCAAACAAGAAAGAATATTGTGATAG
The DNA here is from genome assembly GCA_004026605.1 of Ondatra zibethicus. Taxonomy (NCBI): domain Eukaryota; kingdom Metazoa; phylum Chordata; class Mammalia; order Rodentia; family Cricetidae; genus Ondatra; species Ondatra zibethicus. The sequence continues at coordinate 16,859 of PVIU01022975.1, read as the reverse complement.
GTCAACTATAAACTCATTTGTAAGGGTTGAACTCAGAACCTTGTCGTGCTAGGTAGTCACTATGCCACTGAGATGGAGATGTATCACCAGCTTTTGACTTCTCGAGACAGTCTCATGCAGGTCAAAAGAGTCTTGAACCAGTCATCCTCAGGCCTCAGCTTCCCAAGTGCTGGCATTATAGACTTGTTCTATCACACCTGACTAAAAGTTACTTTAAAATATCATAAATACAAACTAAAAGGACATTGAGACAGTTTGTGGGCCCAAATTTATAGAGATGGGCCAAATGCCTATTAAAAAATTAATTACTAGCCGGGCGGTGGTGGGGCACGCCTTTAATCCTACCACTCGGGAGGCAGAGGCAGGTGGATTGCTGTAAGTTCAAGGCCAGCCTGGTCTACAAGAGCTCCAAAACTACAGAGAAACCCTGTCTCAAAAAACAATAATAATAATAATAATAATAATTTACTGCTGAGTGGTAGTGGTACACTCCTTTAATCTCAGCACTCAGGATGCAGAGACAGGCAGATCTCTGTGAGTTTGAGGCCAGCCTGTATACAAAGCGAGTTCCAGGACAGGCTCCAGAGCTAGAGAAATGGTGTCTCAAAAAACAAAAACAAACAAACAAAAAAAACCAAACAAACTCAAGATCTAGAGCCTTTAGTTGTGCCCCCCACCCCCTTTATGAACAAGGTCTTGCTGTAGCTCAGGACATATCATACATGACAATCCTCCTGCCTCAGCTTTTGCAGTGTTGGGATATCAGGCATGTACCACAAGCACCACGCAGTGTCTTCCGATCATGTCGCTACCTCTCCTGTGAAGGAGGGTTTTTTCTGATTAAAGGAAGCGAAAGGAAGGCAGCTCTTACCCTCAGTGATTCTAGCTCCTTCATTTAAAGCTTAAGAACTTCTTAGGTCTCCAGAGAACATCAGATGCGTGGAGATGAATTGTCTCTGAAGCTGTAGTGATTCTCTGAGCAATTTTTCTATATCTCAGGTTTCCTTTAGGTATGGTCATAAAGTTAGCACCAAAAGATAAATATAAAACTGATCTCTCCCTCTGTAGAATGGTGTTGAAGGTGGTCTCAGAGGTGACCACCAGCTGAGTATGGAGGCATACACCTGCAGTCCCACTTCTGGAGAGGCTGAGGCAGGAGGATTGCCATAAGCTATATGGGTTATATAGTACATTCTGATCCAAATGCCTTATATTAGATGAATTGATCAGTATAACACAGCCGGTAAGGTGCTTAATAGACGCCTGCCTGCCAGCAACAACCACTGTCCTTTAAGTTCTGTGGGCCTTGTGCTGTGGTCACACCTGGTGTGAGGAAACAGGACCACTGACCTGGGCCATTTCATGTTTTCATTCTTGGGCCTTGGCTAGGCAAGCTCTAAACACAGCTCCCCACCCCCCAACTCCCTGTGAGGTCCTGGATGGAGAAGCCCAAACAATGCAAAGTAAAGGGTGTGGGTGACTGCCAGGTGCCCCACACTTCCCTGTTTGGTGAGTCCTAGAAGAGCCCAGAAGTTTCCCCTTCTGGGCCAGCCCAGGGTGAATGAGTTCCTCTTGGCATTGTATGTGACGGCCTGAAGTGGAGCCAAGAGTGAGGTTCCCATCCAGCTCTGTAGAGGCGGGCCTGGTGTGGGCTCAGGATCTGGGGCACTTGGGATAGTTCTTGCTCTCGCTGGGCAATTGGCACCCTGTTAGATGGAAGGCTTCCCTCCTTGTTGGCTGCTTCTGGCAGGAACAAGAGAATGCAGGAATATGGTGTTAGGGGGAACCATGGCATCTGGAGGTAGGAGAAACCTTTGGAGGGGCCCAACAGCTAAGGCCTTTCCTGCAGGAAGCAGGTTCGGTGCCTGCCATGTCTCTGGGTCAGTGACCTCAGATTGACATCCCATGCTCTTGTCTGCTCTGCTTAGTAGCTCCTCCCCCTTTCAGGAGACATACCTGGAGGACTGCTGTGTTGGGCAAAACAGTCATTGCAGAATTCTTGATCACTATGTTGGGTATTCAGTCGGCCACAGGAGTGATTCCTGCAGAGGCCACAGGATTGATTCCTGCAGTCAGCTACAAGACTGATTTCTGCAGTTGTGTTCCTGAGTCCTTGATGAGCCAGAAAGAAGCTCCTGGTGCTTGGAAGGGGCCTGAAGGCTTCCTTATCCTCCCCCAGCTGTGAGGTTTATGGTGTATGAAGGCTCTGGCTTTGAAAAGGCATCCTTGGGTTCACACACACACGTGCACACAGAGACACACTGAGCTGTGTGACTTTTAGGCAAATTTTTTTCACCTCTTTGCCTTTGTTTCATTGAATCCTAGAAAGAAAAATTCCTTCTTTGTTCCAATAATGCCATCCCCAGGCAGTGGTGTGACTGTAGACTGCTTCCTTGGTTCTCTTTGCCTCCGTTTGCCTTTTGAGGGGTCATGTCACAGGGCATCACTCATCCCTTGGGATCCTTATTGCGCCCAAGGCTGGCAATGAAATCTCCATGTAGACCAAGGGGGGGGGGGTTCGACTAGTTCATGATACCACTCATTTCTCTAGTCTGGGTGACTGTCTTGGGCAGTGCTCAGGCCTCACCTACACTTACTGTCATAACAGCTCCAGGAGGAATATGACAGACACTCTGCTTTTGAGATGATGACATTGAAGCCTAGACGGCTCTTGAGGGCTGGCCATCCTTCACCACAGGACTGTTCACAGCTGCTTGCCAGACACTATAGTCTCCACAGAAGTACTATTTGCAGGGACCTGGAGGATCCCTGGGATGATAACCTGCTCCATTGGCCAATTGTAGGGTATTTGCTTGCTCCAGGCCTAGGCTTTGCTCCAGAGTTCCTGCTACAGGCTCTGGGTCACCGGGCACAGGAGGCCGGGAGAATGGGTCTTGTATGCACCAGAGCAGCAGAGTGACATGGCTGGACAGTTGCCAGATGTCCTGCATCTCCTACTTTTAGGATACATACGGCTGTGGGAATAGAGAGAGGCAGGAATGGCAGGGCCAGACGTTTTAGAGAGCTGGCTGGGTGGACCGTGCTCCCAGTTGCTTGCCAAAGCTGATTGTGCAAAGTGTATGGATCTATGCCTTCTTTCCTGATCCGCCAGGAAATGGCCTAAATGGTGATGGAGGAGACTTGAGTACCGGAATTGCTTCATAGGGAAAGTGTTTATGAAGAGTACTTGAGTAATTGAGCTCGGAATAAGGTGGTCTTCCCAAGAAGGAGCACAGGTAACCCATAGAGATACTTCTCCATTTTGATGGGGCAAACTAATAGTAAATGGCACTGGAGGTGGGTGAAGGCAGTGCAGATCTACCACAGAGGCTAGGGACAGTCTTCCTGTTTGGGTCCTGGCCAACCATAGAAATCTGATTCTGGTCACAGAACACACCCTATAGCCAACAGGGAAATAACAACCCCAGTCACACTTGACTGCTATGGAGAAGTTCCTTGGTGGGGAACTGCTGTGATGTCAGGCCACAGTTTCTAGGGATAATTGCTCTAGTCAACACATCTTGGCCAGTCCAACTTGCATATGGCGACAAGGGACGGCCTCCTATCGGGAAGACTCAGGCTCAAATTGCAACTTAGTCACAGTCAACATGGATGGGTGTATTCCTGTGGCAGGCCCTGAGTACTGGCTTTTCATTTGGTTGCTATGTTCATTCCCCTGGCCACTGGAAGAGAAGTCAGAAGGTTACTGCCCTCTGAGAACTTAGGTTTTCTTTGTGAAGGTGAGGTAAAGGTTCATGAGGGGAAAACAATCCCTGTGTTTAAGATTATTAGAATTAGGGGGTGGATTAGAAGTGGGGGATGGCTCTGCAAATTTGTCAGTATGCCTCCAAGAATAGAGAGCCCTTTATGTGAGCCCCCACACAGTTCCTTGGGTAGCCACAAATAGCTCGTTGCAGTTCTAAAGGCTTGTGTATGAGTGTCCATCCTGCTTTTTAGTTTACATTATGCTGGTCTGACATACATCTTGCCATTCTCCTGCATCAGGCTTTCAAATTTCAGGATTGCAGGAGTCCATTGCCTTGCCCAGCTTGAAAGTTGGATTTTGTGTGTGTGTGTGTGTGTGGGGGGGGGTGATCTGGAGACCAGGTCTCGCGATGTAACCCCGGCTAGCCTAGGTTGGCCTTAAACTTAGAGATTAGCTTGCCTCAGCCACCTGAGTGCTGAGATTGGCATGAGCTTTGGTTTTGAGACAGTCTCACTGATGTCTTGGCTGTCTTGGACTTGCTACCTTTCCCTTTCTCTAAGTGCAGGGATTACACAGATTGCAGTTCTCATGCTATAGCTCCTAATGATATAATAATCTTCTATCGTCATTTTAGCAAGATACTCCATAATCACAAGGGCTACAGTGTGCTGGGCACTGTTCTGAGAAGCCCCCTTAGCACAGTTGTCATTTCCATACCAGGAAACTGAAAGATAAGGACTTACCCAAAGTCACAAAGGCAGAACTGGGTCTTGAACCCAGGAAGTGGCCATATAAAAATCCAAGTTCCCTCTGGGAGTCTTGAGTCCCTTCGGATATTTGTCAGTGTTTCAAGATGTAAAAATCAGAGTGAGGATCTTGGCATTTAGTAGAAATAGCACTGATGCTAAATATCCCTTAGTACACAGGACCCCCCCCCCCGCACCAGAGACCTGTTCGCCCCAGTTGTCAATGTTTAGGTTAATAAACACTCAGTCCATGAAAACACCTTATCTGAAATGTAAATCATATACCAGTAGCCTACCACCCGTTCCCAATTCCATAGGTAAAATTGTGCTGCAGGAAGACAAGTCATGTTGATACTACTCCTTATGGTTGGTGAGGCCCCAGTCTGGCAGAACTGCTGGCTCTCGGCTGCCAGGCTGCTTCTCTGCTAGTCTGCCTTCCCTTTTGTGCACAAAGCCTGAATAAGAATGTCTATCAGGCACCAGCTTGGCACCGGGCAGCTCTTTGATGCTCATTAAATGTTCCTAGTTATTAGAGATTAAGAGATGTCACAGTGATATGTGATGGAGTGCCAGATGACTCACACAGTTAGCACGTGCCAGGACTGAGAAGGGCAAGGCCAATGCAGAGAGGAGGGAGGATCTGGGTTCGGTGCTGGAGCACCTGTCTGTATGAGGATAGAAGTGGGACTTCAAAGTGGTGGGTCCACACTTTGGGGGGAAGTACACCCAGAGAAAAGGAACCAACTGAAGGCAGCAATGGGCGGTAGAATGTGGGGGAAACTGTGTAGCACAACTGTGTTAAGAAGGTTCACCCATGAGATGTGGGGGCCACACCAGGGAAGCAGTGATTTCCATTAGGTTGCAGAGGCTCTGGCTGGGGGGATGGTTTCCAAAGGGAACCAGGAAATGCTACCAGGTAGAGCCATTAGGTCTGGGAGGTTTGGGAACAGTCGGAGATGACTTTGAAAGTCTGGAACAATGACAGCAAGAGTCAAATAGGAAAGTTCTGCTGAAGGGAACATGTGTCTTGACTGAAGAGTTAGCTTAAACTGGGGTAAACTTGAAGTGGAGATGTCCACTTTGACCTGCAGCAGAGAGCAGGTCAAAGACTCCTCCCATACAAGCTCCTAGCACAGGAAGCTGGGGTTGGAGCCATGAGCCAGGCTCTTCCTCCTCCCTCCCTGTGTACCCAGGAAGCGTGCCACCAACTCTTTTCCATGTGAGGCGAAGCAAGACACTCAAATTACTTTGTGCTGGACCTTCAGTCTGAACCGTTTCATTCCCGAGATGGACTCAGATGAATCCCCGTAGCTCACCCTTTCACCCAGGTGTGGCAGGAAACATGCTTAGACCAGGAGTCCATGATTTGGCAGGGACAAGGGATGAGGTATCTTCTCACTATATTGCCCCAAATTGGTCTGGAATACTCAGCCTTCCCACTGTTGGCTCCCAGATACTAGGGTCCATGTGTGTCTTCTTGGCATTAATTCAGGGATGTTGTACAGAGCCTCTAGAATGGGAGAAGCACTTGGATCATGGTTGTGATTGACTCTCCCATCTGAGAGCTTTTCTCCTGGGAAATTACCATGAGGTCACATAATGGAGCAGTGGGATACGACAAACCTATTACAAATTTATTGCCGTTTGTTGCTGTTTTTCAGTGTCTTGATCTTAGCCGTGTTAGACAAGTGTTGTACCAATGAGCTAACTCCCCAGCCCAGTGTGTGTGCACGTGCATGCATGAGTGCATCCTTCTCTTAGCCCAGCCTGATCTGGAACCCCCTGTGTAGCCAGGCTGGCCTCAAAATCACCACAAGCCACATACCTGGCTAGAGCCAGCTCTTTTAACCTGAAGTGGGATAGATGCGGACGTCCCACCCTGAATCTGAACCCCATGGAATGATTTTGGATTTCAGTTACAACATTGCCTGAATCAGGACAAATGTGCTCCTATTCATAATAAAGAGCATTTGCCTGTGTTTGGTTTTCCTTACCACCGTCAATAATCTGCTATCTGTTATACCTTGATCTGCCTCCATTAGAACACACTTCCCTGAGTTTTTTTATTTTACAAATCTGTAAATAACTGAGCAGGAGATACCTTCTGGTCTGTGTTAATGTCACTTCAGTGAATATGTATCGGGCCTTACCGCGGGTCCTAAGGATGCCCCTTTCTTGGTGTTGCCTTTTCTTCAGTAAGCAGGAAACAGAGGTCTGTTGGACCCTGGGAACCCTCTCAGGAGAACTGATCAGGATAAGGCAGGTGTTTCTGAGTTCTCATGTTCCTCCCCTTCTAATTCGCATAAGGAAAACAAATGAGTAGGGCGAAGATGAGGGATGAGTACCTTTGCCATAGTGCCACCCATTTCTGAGCTTCCTACCTGTGCCCACAGCATCCTCTCCGATATGGTACATCTTTGTCTGGAGATACGCTCCTTCTCTAGTCCAGTTCCCTAGAGCTCCACTAGGTAACCCAGGCTGGCCTCGAACTCATGGCGATCCGCCACGCCACAGGCTGCTGAGTGCTGGGACTACAGGTGTGAGGCAGCAAGCCTTGCTACCGCAGCACAGTAGATTACCCTCTGCCAACACCACTTCACACATCTTGAACTGCTGATGAGGCTGAACTCTTAGCTGTTTGTACTTCCTTTTCTGTGAATTTTCTGTTCTTTGGATTGTTTTGCTTCGTGGTGTCAGCATAGGCTGCAAACTGTGGCCAGCCAGGTGAGCTGGCATTGGAACTGAGAGGGACATTGTGGAGAAAATGGGTTACGAGGAAGTCTTCGCAGGGGCTGGAAACAATGCGGCTCTGATAAAGGGCCATTTATCATGGCAGGGTGATTTAGTGATAGTTGTGATTTACCAGCCCCAATCTCATAGAAGTATGAAGAACTGTCCCCATTCTACAGTGGAAGCTGGTACTGACTACTTGGAGGCACACAGAAAGGTCCTGAGGCACATCCACTCATGAGTGGCACTGTCACGCTTTTGCAGAAGACCCAGATGGTAGGGAAAACAGGTGGGCTGCCAAGGAGTATATGTACGCCTCAAACACACTTAGCATATGTGGACGTCCAGACCACTGGCTGAGGTTTGTTTGGTGCTTATTTAAGGTTGAACTTGCCTCAGTGCAGCCAGCAGATGGAGTCCATTGGTGTACACCTCTTTCCTGTCCCCTGCTCCTAAGCAGATTTGTAAAGCGTGGCTTTCTCTCAGGCAGCTGTCACTTGAGTGGATGCGTCCTCAGGCCCTATTTTTTCTTTTGCAGATCATGGCTCCTTGGCCCGAGTTGGAAAATGCCCAGCCCAACCCCAATAAATTCACTGAAGGAGCCTCAGGTCCACAGTCTAACATAGCAGTCAAGGACAAAGAGACCAGCCAAAGTAAGTGCTCCTTACCAAGTGGGGACAGGCCCCATTCGAGGACCCACAGAGACTCGGCTGTCATTCCTCACGGCCTTTACTACTTGTTTGAGCAGATGAAAGTGGGACTCCTGTAACCAAGATTGAGCTGCTACCCTCCTATTCCACCGTGGTCCTAATAGAGGAGCCCACTGAGGGGAATGACCCCTGGGACCTGCCTGAACTCCGGGACACTGGGATCAAATGGTCAGGTAAGAGGATGTCCAGCATCCAGCAGGGACCAGCAAAAAGTACCTAGCCAGCCCCAGTGTTTACCTTTGTGTCACATGTACCAGGTTTCTAAAGAATGATAATTAGGGAACCCTTTGTTCCTTCAAAGAACCAGGGACCAAGGCCATAACAAATTCAGCATACGCTGATGGGTCATAGGCTTTATAAGAGGTGCTGAGAATACAGCCAGCAAAGCTGGGAGGAGCAAGAGTTTGCTTCTGCTCCAGGTGTGCGATTACGATCAGCAAGGGACCCAGCCATCTAGGATAGACTTGGGTGGTCAGAGGGCAAGGGAACCGAGTCGGAGAGGTAAGAGGACACTATTGCAGCTTAGCGCGGGGTGTCTGAGGCTGGGGAATCAACAAACTTTGCAGCTTTGATTCCAGGGCTTATCTGTGCCGTTGACAGTGCTTTGTGGAGCCACTGCCTGTGACCCTACACCATGTGGCACATGCTCTTAACTACTCACCCCCTCAGTGACATTGTGGTTCACTTAAACATCCATTCTGGTCCACTGCTTCTCCCAGCCCAGAGCACAGCAAGCTCCCCCTCCTCTGATTCTAGGAACACTCAGGAGGGTGCAATGAAATGCATCGCATCGAGAACTGGCAGGAAACCTGCCATACGGGCTGCCCTGCTTTCAGGCCTTGGTTCAGAGGCCAGAGATGGTAGATGGTGGAGCCCTGAGCTCCCTTGCCAAGCATTTCTGTTCCAGCTGGGAAGACTCTAACTGTGCCGCCTCTCCCTCATTTCCCCTCCAGAGAGAGACACCAAAGGGAAGATTCTCTGCATTCTCCAAGGGATTGGGAAATTCATTCTTCTCCTGGGCTTCCTCTACTTGTTCGTCTGCTCCTTGGATGTGCTCAGCAGTGCCTTCCAACTGGTTGGAGGTAAGGACCCTGGAGGCTTTGGGCTGGAGGTGGGTTATTCTTGACTCCTGAATTTCACATCAGGTGGGCGCAGCTCACAGGCCCTCGAGCCTCAACATGGTCGGGAGGGGGTGAGGGCAATCGTGACAGAGCAGCTCACACTTCCCCCATCACGGAGAAGAAGACTGGAACTAAGTGGTTCTGGTGGCTTAAGCCAGGAGCCAGGACTGGAGCTGATTTGAGCTATCAGTCCCTTCTATTGTACCCAAATCCTAGCAGGAAATTGCTTGACTCCTTTTATCTGGGGCTCCCTGCTGTCTAGAGTATGGGCCACAGCAAGTAGGCGAGATCAAAGCCTGCTCTTGCTGAGGAGAGCCCCCCCCCCACACCCACTGTGGATGCCTTCCCTGGACAGAGCCCAGGACAAGGTGGCCAGTGTGTCAGAACCCCAGAAGTGTAATGGCCATGTGTGCTCAGTTAACTTTGGACCCTTCATGGGTGACAACAGACAGATAGCACCCTGAGTGGCCCTGTCTGGATAGTCCTTCCTAAAGTCCCTCCCAAGGTTCAGAGGTCACTAACTAACTAGACTTTAAACACAACCTGTGATGAACACAGTGAGGATTCCAGAGCACAGATCAGGGTGACAAGCCTCTGGAGTCAAGTTCTGCTTTTTTTGCTGCCTTGAACTAAAAATAGAAATTTTTTAAAAATCTATTTTCATTTTTTTTTAAATTTTGTTTTCATTATTTATTTTTTGAGATGGGGTTTTTCGGTAGCTCTGGCTGTTCTGGAACTCCCTATTTAAATCACACTGCCTCTACTAGGAGTAAAGGCGTGCTCCACCACACCCGTTCTAAGCCTGTTTTAGGACAGGGTCTCACTATTTCTAGCTGGCTTGGAACTCACAAGTTCTGGGATTAAAGGCGTGGGTCACCATGCCCAGATGAGCTGATCATTTTGACCTGAGAGATGTAAGGTGAATGGCAGGTCAGTTGTTAGGGCCCTAAGAGGTTTAAAATGGCCTTTGGATGTGGTAAGTTTCCCTGATCCTTGGGAACATTCATAAGGGGAATGGCTTGTGATCATGATTATTGGGATAATTTATATCCAGTCCCTCTTGAGGCATCCATCCACTTTAAAAATGGGCTGGGAAGGACTGAGGGTCACATGGTTACACTCCCAAAGAAACCTAGAATTCAGTGAGCCAGGCTTCAGCCAGAGGTGCTGGAGAATAGTGGAATTAGGATTTATACTAAGCCCAGTTCATGATCAGAGAAGCCTGGAAAAAGGCTCACTAGAGGCGTGCAAGGTGGGAAGCTTAAAGGGGTAAGATCCATGGCTGCACCAGGTCAAAGACATGGAACGGGAGGCTCACATTTATAGAGCTTCCCTCTCAGGACAACGCAAGGGAAAAGAACAGGAAACACGACCCACAGCCCAGTGGAGCTCCCAGACAACAGGCCTCGTGTGGGCATTAGGACTGGGAGCCGCCCCCACCCATCCATCCTCACATGACCATCATTTTTCCTCCAGGGAAGATGGCTGGACAGTTCTTCAGCAACAACTCCATCATGTCTAATCCTGTGGCCGGGCTAGTGATCGGCGTGCTGGTGACGGTCATGGTGCAAAGCTCCAGCACATCTTCGTCCATCATTGTCAGCATGGTTGCTTCATCGTGTGAGTTGGAACTGCTCTGATTCTATCTAGCCCAGGTCACAATTACCTTCCCGTCTTTTTTTTTTTCTTTCTTTCTTATACCAGTCTTTTAGCCAAGATGAGTTAGAATTTTTCTACCTTGTGAGTAGGAGGGTAACCTAAGCTGCACAACACAATGTCTCATGAACCTTGGGGCCACATACCATACAGTGTTTTCGTCAACCCTGAGACTCACATACCATACAGTGTTCTCGTCAACCCTGAGACTTTCCTTAATCACTGATTCCTGGAGTCCTGTGAAATGGCACGAGCTCTGTCTTAGGGGACAGGGGATTTCAAAGCGAGGTACATAGGGCTTCAGGGGGTCAGCTAGTACCCTAAAATTACATTCAAGAATAGGGCCCATGCAGATTCATTCACTTCCCCCTCATGGATTTTAATAGCTGTGTATTGTTATGTATGCCCACCCCCAGTGGAAACTAAGAACTGCTTTCTAGAATAATTCTGCAGTGCGTTCATCCCACCTTGGGGTTTGGGTGGAACACGGCTCCCCCGCCTCGCAGGCTGTCTCACAGTTCTTTCCTGCTCTTCAGTGCTGACTGTGCGGGCTGCTATCCCCATCATCATGGGGGCCAACATCGGAACATCCATCACCAATACCATCGTGGCACTCATGCAGGCAGGAGATCGGAATGAGTTCAGAAGGTAGGCGTCTTAGGGCAGGCTTTCTGCCCACCAGGTCTGTTGGAGTCAGTGCCTTTATCTAGTCACGAAGGTGTGCTTGAAAGTTTACTCAGAAGGAGCCTCAAGAGTCCAGCGAGGGTTGGGAATCCTAGGTGATGAAAATCTACTTGTTGATCTGTAGAGCCAGAGTAATAATATCCAGCACCTGGCACTGCATCAGGGTACATGAAAGGTAAGCACTAGCTAGACATGCACTGCTGGGTGGTAGCATTAAACAGGGCCAGTTGGGGCGGGCTTTACTGTCTCACTTAGTCATAGATAATTATAACTCCCTGAAACTTCCATTTTTGGCTGTCTCAACTAACTACCTCTTTACCTATAAGCTGGCGCAGGCAAATATGACGTGTAAGATACAAAAATAGGGTAGCTGGAAACAGGCAAAGGGAAACCCTCTTAAAACGTTAACATGCATATTAAGCACGTTTCCCAGTATTTCCAGCCAGCCATAGACTCTTACCAGAGCTTATTAAAATACAGAAGCAATTCCCAGCCTGTCTATGATGCCATCGTGGTGTGGCCAAACAGCTGACATTGCAGTAGGCTGTTGGGAGACAGCTCATGTTTGTCGTGTCTGCCGGCGAATCGGCTATCACAGTGGTCCATCTACCTGCGCCACCTCATTTGGCTCCTGATGACATGTCTTGATGGACATGATAATACACATTAAGGCAGGCACTCTCTAATTTGATCTCCTCATCAAGCCAGACGGCCTTCTCTGTTCCCCATCATATTCATCTTGATGCCAAAGGCGACATAGTGCTGTCATTGACTGACACAGCCAGGATTCCAGTGAGGTTTCAGTTCTGGACATTTGGGGCTCATCTTGTATTACTTACACTGATTGCTGCCTTTAGCCTATGGAATTAGAAGCCTAAGACCTATTGTGCATATATATATATATTTATTTATTTTATTTAGCCTACTTTCCCACACTATTATGTTTTCCATAACCAATATTGGTTGTGAAATTGGTTGTGTGTCTGACATCCTTCTCAGAGGTTTGGATTATTGCTATATATATATATGTATATATATATATGAAATAATTACTGTATCAAGTGTTTATAGGTCTCTTGTACATTTTACCGAGCACCAAGAAATGTTTGAATCATTTTCTCTTTCATCAGCAGTATATGAGAGTCGCTTAAATTGCCTTCTCCAGGATGAATGAGAGTAGCTAATTCCATAGAGCAAACATTGGCACTTGCAATGCACTTCTTTTACTAATGAAATGAACTATTTCCCCGTCTGCTTATCAAGTATTCCTCTCTTGAAGGAGAGTGTCATATACCAAGTACATGTAGCAAGAGTGCCATATATACTAAGCATGCCTAGTGGGACGATTTTCTGACATGGAGATCTTTCTAGAAGGAACATTTTCCATTTTCATTGAGGGAAAAGCCTATGTCAGTGTTTGGTTTTTGCCTGGCTTGCTTTTTAAGATAGTTTCTTAATTTGCAAGTTGGGTATCTGAGAATTCTGAGAAAATTTTGAAGGTTTAGAATTCAGGGACTGTTAAGATGGCTCAAGTACTTAGTGTTCTTCAGATGACTGGGCTTTAGTTCCCGCGGCAAACATGGTGGCCCACGACTGCCTGTAGTTTAAGTTTACAGGCTTCCGATGGCCTCCGGCACCATTGTGGTGCACATACACCGAGGCACACACAGGTGATAAGATTCTGATTGTCTGTCCCACTGTTCTCCATTTTCCAAAGGTCAGCTTGCCTTCCAAGCAGTTAGTGGTCTCGGCACAGTGGAGGAGGTGGCTCAATGGTTAAAAACAACCGTTCTTGCAGAGGAACTAGGTTTGATTCTAGTCACTATATGGTGCCTCTCAACTATATATAACTCCAGTTACAGGGACTCTAACAGTACATACAAGCATGCAAAGAAAGCATTCATAATAATTTATGGTTATTAGTGTGTTTGTCTGTATATGTATGTACCATATGCATGCCTGCTGATACTGGAGTTGTGGGTTCTTGAAATTGAACCCAAGACCTGGAAGAATAGCCAGTGTTGAGCCATTTTCCAGTCTTAAACATTTGGGAAAGGAGGGCTTGGGGTGGCCTGATGCAATTCTGCTAACCAATAGTCATTAGGATTCTAGCCCTCACATACTATACTGGTTGACAATGTCCTACTAGACCAACCCCCTGTGTGTACTTGGGTGGATAACAACAAATACAATGCCCAGTTGTCTGGCATCCCCTCACTCAGAATATAATCTTGGTGATGGCTTCTATCCCTTAGGGCATTTGCAGGGGCCACTGTCCATGACTTCTTCAACTGGCTCTCTGTGTTGGTGCTCTTGCCTCTGGAGGCCGCCACCCACTACCTAGAGATCTTGACCAACCTTGTGGTGGACACCTTCAAGTTCAAGAATGGAGAAGATGCCCCAGACCTTCTGAAAGTCATCACAGACCCCTTCACAAAGCTCATCATCCAGGTATAGTTATATTAGTACAGCCCTCATCTCAAGAGGCCAGGGACCAGAACACAAGCCTTAGGTATTTTTGTGAGTGTCAGCTTTATTTCTTTGACATCAGCCTGGTTTGCCCTCTGTTGGGTTAGGGACTGATCAGGTGAGGTGAGAGGTGGTGGGCACTCCTGCATGAGCATTTGGGGCCACGTTCTTTTCATTATTGTCAGAACAACTTATTGATAGTTCCTGCTCTTCCCATCTGAGGCCAGTCATGCCCTCTGGTCCTTGGTGTCTGCCCTAGATACCGATGAAGGACCAGCTGGGACTTGAACTTTGACAGCAAATATCCACAGCCTGCTGGCTAGCAATGCCTTTTCTGTACAGTCTCCCTTTGAGTATCTGCCAATCTCTAGGGGATAATGATATTCCCTGTGGGAGGTTAGGATTGGGTGGTGGGGCTAGAGGTCTTTGCATACAGTGTGAGTGCGCTGGCTCACAGTCACAGCCGCCAACACACCAAAGGTCCTCTGACATCCACCACATCTGCCAGGCATCACTGTCAAGGGTGTGCTGACCCTTCTTCCCTGTTGATCCCCTCAGCTGGATAAAAAGGTCATCCAACAAATTGCCATGAGTGACCCGGAAGCCCAGAACAAGAGCCTGATCAAGATCTGGTGCAAAACTATAACCAATGTGGTAAGTGTTGGTGGGCAAGTGGCGGGGGATGGGTGAGTAGTTGTGCCACCCAAGGGTTCAAAAGCAGCAATCAGAAGCCAGTGGGGGAAAGAAATGAGGCTCTTGGGAGTCGAATCTGACCACTTCCTTTCAGGGAGACAGCCATCTTTGCGTCACTGTTAGGTGACACACTCCTTGGCCTGGGACAATGCTGTCTCTCACAGAAGGCTGACGGGTTTCTGCTGCCTCTTTGCTTTTGTTCTGGAGACTGTGAAGTCTGTGTCCCACAGCATAATGCAGGCAGCAGGGGCATCTCGACTTTCCAGGCTGTTCTTCCTGAGGAGGAATACGTACTGTGGCTCTCACATGGGAAACTTACCCAACCTGCTGTGCAGTCTGGGTGTGGCTCTGCTTAATTCTTGGGTGGAGTGTGTGTATGTGCGTGTGCACGCGCGTGTGTGCATGCATGGTAAAGGCTGGTAATAAAATAATGAAATTGAGTTTATCTCAATGGTTCCAAGAGATTTTCTACTAATCCTTCAAGGTACCCTATAATGGAGCCCTTGCATAACCCCAAAGATAAGGGCTGCCCCGCTCAGTTCCTACTGTTGTTTCCCACCATGAACACTTCTCATGTTTATCATTTAGACTCAGATGAATGTCACCGTTCCCTCACCTGATAACTGCACCTCCCCTTCACACTGCTGGACTGATGGCGTACAGACCTGGACCATCCAGAACATCACCCATAAGGAGAACGTTGCTAAATGTGAGTGGGAGTTGGCTGACTGACCACCTGGAGGGTAGTCTAGGAACCTGACCAGCAAAGCTCTCTGGGAGCCCGGTGACTATAGGGGAAAAGGAAGGACTAGCCTAGGCCTTCTGGTGACTCTACACCACCCAAAAGGCTTGTGAGGGGATTCTGTTGTGCTCCCTTGGTGGGCTTTAGTATCCCTTTGTCAGTAAGTCAGGATAATTGATGGCTGCTTTGACAATGTGGAGACTATTCACTCAGGGAGTCCCATCTAGACAAGGCACTGAGTCCGCCTGAGACTTGCCTATTCTAGGAAGACTTTCTTCCATTTAAACTAGCCTGAACCCCAGTTCTTCTCTATTCCACCACCATGAACGCTGAGCACTGAGTATCTTGATACAGTGTGATTCTTTGCACAGAATAGGCGAACTTGTCACCCCTAATGCTCTAGTTGCTACCTGTCAGTAGAATTGTGGTTCCCGGGATTTGTCACCAGGATATGTTGAAACGTCTCCAAATGCTTTATAGTAAAAATCACTTGGAGACCAGTGGTGGAGAATTGGGCTGGACACCTGCACCTGTCCATCCCAAGCGATGACTTAAGAACCTCACTTCACCTTCCCTTCCCAGGAAGTGCAGCTTTTAACATGTTTTGAGTTCAGGCCTGGTGCTACCTGCTTGTAATCAGGGGAGGTAGAAGTAGGAGGGGGATCAAGCTATTCTCCATTTTGGAGACCAGCCAGGACTATACCACCAGACCCTGTTTCAAACAACAAAATGCAGGGGCTGGAGATATAGCTCAACCGTTAAACTCACATCCCGCTCATGCAAAGAGCTGCAGTTCCTGTCTCAGGTGGCTTACAATCACCTGTAACTATCCTAGGGCATTTTGATTCTGGCCTCTACAGGTACCTGATATAGGCACAAGTTTGAGCACGAGTGCGCGTGCGTGCACACGCACACACACACACACGCACGCACACACACTCACTTAAAAAAATAGCAAACAGCATTGTCTTTAGGCAAACTTCAAAGGACATCTTTAGCTTGAGCTCCAACGTGTCTTGTTGCCACTCAAATTGTTTCCATGAAAACGAAAGAACAGGTGCCAGTCTTTCCAGATAGGGTGGCCCCTGCCCTCCTGACAAGGCTTTTTGTGTTTCTTCAGGCCAGCACATCTTTGTGAATTTTAGTCTCCCAGATCTTGCTGTGGGCATCATCCTGCTTGCTGTCTCCCTGCTGGTCCTCTGTGGCTGTCTGATTATTATAGTCAAGCTCTTGGGCTCTGTGCTCAAGGGACAGGTCGCCGTTGTCATCAAGAAGACCCTTAATACTGGTAGGTTCAACGCTTTAACCTTGCTCTGGCTTTTTGGGGATGGTATTGTGCGGACTGAGTGGGGCTCTTTGTTTTTCATCTTGCAATTTTCTCTATGTGGAACTCGTTCTTAGATCCACTGAGCTACAGTGATTAAGCTGTTATTTTCCCCGGAAATTCTCTGGAATGTCCTGTGCAGGTCAGGGAGGGGACAGGTACAGGCTCCCTGAGAGAGAAGCAGCGGGTTGGACCTTCTCCTGGGTAGGACTTCCATGTGCTCCAGACTACCATGCCATCCCTCAGATCTCAGTGTGGCTGTGAACAGCTGCATCCAG
>PVIU01022974.1:0-28351 GCA_004026605.1 Ondatra zibethicus | reverse complement strand
GATTACCAGACTGTAAACTGAGTCACGATGGAACAGGCAGCTTGTAACGTATTCAAGGTTTTTCTGGGAATAGGCTGAACTATGTTAATTTCATTCTGGGTTGAAGATCTAGACCAATCCCAATTGTACCCGTACCCCATATTATAATTTATGTAAAACTTGTGATTTTGTCTATAAAAACTTGCTTGCATGGATACTCGGGGTGCTTAGCTATCCCGAAGCTGGGCACCCGCTTGCGCAACCGTGGAATTAAACCTCGTGCTTTTGCATCTGACGGCCTGGTTACTGAGTCTGGGGGCTCCTGGCGATAAGACCACCCTGAAGGTCTTTCAGTATACAGAGAAGGCCCAGGGTGTAATCTTAGGGTGGGATCTCTGTGAGCTACTAACTCCATCAGGCCACAATCTCTTAGCTGTGACCAGCTCTCAAAATGCCATCTGTTGAATATTCCCAGGGTTGATCATACATTCCCTTAAAACCATGAAGCGCTGCTAATGTTCGCCGGACACGTCCTCACAAACACACACAGAGACTTGCTCCACTAATTTCCTAGGTGTTTCTTAATCCAAACAAGCTGACAATCAAGGTTGAGCATCACAACAGCATAAAGTTAGCCAAGGAGCACGGGAAATGTCGCACAATATCGCTTATCATCATGAGTATTAAAACACAGTGAGGACAGCTCCTGGTTTCTAGATCTCCATGAAGGAGCTTGGAAGTTTCTAGTTCATCTTCACGACACCCATGTGGAAAGCAAACATCTCTTCTAGGCTGAGCAAGAGAGGTGAGGACACGTAGGAAGTAAGTAAAGAAACTTGGGAGTTCTGCGTTAAGTGCACAAGGTCACAGACACCCTGAGACTTTATCACGCTTCCCTGACCCTGCACCTCACCGGCACACTCGAAGTCTATCTAATGCTGCAGTTCCTTTACTTGGAGCAATCGTGTCTGGTTGCCTAGAAAAAGGCACAGGCACTGCACAAGCAAAACGCGCGACTGGAAGAAGACCCAGTTCAGACGAATCCACGCCGTGAGGCGCGGGAGTGTGTTTGCCGGGGTGACCAGCAGGGGGCGCGGAGCGGGAAGGGCCTTCGGGGCTCCTGAGGTTGGGGTTCCCTGGAGTGAGAGGAGTGTGCATGAGCCCGGCGGAGAACGCGCTTGGACCTGGCTGACAGTGCGGTTTGGAGGAGAAGGCGAACCCGGTCATTTTCACTCTACATTCCTCCCATAGTGTTGAGAAAGCGGTGACGTCATCGTAACTCATTGCTAACTAGTATCTTAATAGAACAGCTTCCCGCCGGCTCTGGTGGCGCAGGCCGGAAGGATTTGCTGAAGGAGGCAGAGGCAGGTGGATCTGGAGTTCGAGGCCAGCCTGGACTACACTTTTTTTTTTACGGTTCCCCCACCCCACAATTTTCTTTTTTCCCTCTTGGATTGCACTTTTTTCTAACTTCAACACGAAAACAAGTCCACGGGCACACATCATCCTAAACATCCCTACAACTGCCACAATTCTGAGCCTCACTCTGTTCCCACTCCGGCCCCTCGCACCCGCGCCTGCACCCAGCTTGCACCAACCAACTCCTGCAGCCTCTCAGGCATCAGTGCACTTTACAAGCTCTAGCTCACGCAAAGTTTCACAGCCCGACCCTCGTGTCCTCACTCCTCTCCTGACACGACCCCTTCACTCCAATCCGTGTCCTCAGCCCTCTCGACCCTTAGGCTCCTTTTCGCTAGAGCTGCATGAACGAAGCAGCAAGTAGCGGTTGTCCAGATTAGAAACGATCGCTGCAAAGAGTCCGGTTTTTGTTGGTATGTGTTTTAGCAAAAATTCATAGAATGAAGCAACTTAACGCTAAAATGGCGGTGGCATTGAGCCACGCCTGCTGCCTACATCAGGTCCAGATTCACAGCTCCTGGCGGCCTGGAGGGATGGCTCAGCCGTTAAAGGCTAGGCTCACAACCAAAAATATAAGAGTTCGGTTCCCAGCACCCACGGCTATCCCTCCAGGTACCTTTTTTGTCTTACTCTGCACAAAATTAAAAGTAATATTAGAAAAGAAAAACTAAATAAAAAAGAATTTCGTCTACCTTCACTAAGTTGAAATTTTTTTCTTACAGACAATTTCTTTTAACTTAGTTGACTTTAAGCAATTTAATCAACTCAACTGGTTTGAAAGCCAGCTTCTAACCAGCACCACCCGCAGTGCTCACACTCAGAGACTCTGAGCCGCACTCTCCTGCTGCTCTGAGCCATCTCGCTTCTGCCTGGCGTTCTTGACATCAACTTCAGCTCGCAGTGTGGGGCTCGCAGTGAACACCCAGCATCCCACACATCCTCCGCTCCCCACCCTGCAGCACCCTGCAGTGTTCTGTGACTGCTCTGTTCACTTAGCACGATGACCTCGTTCATTTTCCCCCCGCTTTCGCTGCTGTCACCCCAATTGTCACCAACTTTCCTGCCGTCCACTCCTTCTCCCTTCCTCTTTATCCTCTTCCTCCTCTTCTCTTTGTCTTCCTCCTTCCCTTTTAAAAATAGTTGTTGACATCTCACCCCCACCCCCATCCTCACCTTAAGCATCTAGGAACAACATTTCCAATACCTTTTCTCTTACCCTAGGCTCTTGTGCTGATCTGTCTCTCACTATTCAATAAGGACCTCAGGGATCTCTCCCCAGACACCTGTAGCAAGCCTGGGTACACATTCCGGATGAGGGGGACAACTCTTCTTGTTAATGGCAGCCAATATGCTTGTCTGCTCACTGACAGAAGTCCTTCCAAAGCGTCAAGACTGAGTTGGGCTACTGCTCTGGCTCTTTCCCTAAGGTCTGAAATGATGTTCGCTGCCAGTAGGCCCCAGCATCCTTGGTGCTTCTGTTGCCAGAGGATAGTCCCGGGGCTGGCAGTGGTTCAGCTGTGTAATGGCATGTGATTGGAATCCTGTGATCCATACGCGTGAATGATACTATTGTATGAAATAATGTCATACGGTACATAGCTAGTAAAAATGTGGCATGACCCCTCAGGCCCTTTTCTGTTATCTGATCACCCGGCCTGGGCGAAGCTGTGTGGGTATCTCCTGAGAATTATCTGGATTAGCAAGTGGGTAAGGGTTGTAGAAAGACTGAGCAAGAAAAAAATTCCTAGTTTCCCTGTCTGGCTCCCTAACTCTTTGGTTTTTCCATGACCAAGCAAGCAAAGGGCCCCTTCAGATGCCTCTGGGAGGAACCAGAGACAAAGCTGGGGTAGGAAAAGCTGCAGGGGCCAAAGGGTAGAAAAAGGGAGCTCTGATCACAGAACAGCCAAGTAAAGGTGGGGGGGACGGGACTGGACGGGACAGGACTGGCAAAGACTGGTGCGGGGCTGTGATACTCTTTGTCCTAGTCACACTCATTGCTGTGACAATGACTAAACCAGCCTGAGGTGTAACAATCAGCCTCCGGTTGATAGCTCACCAGGAAAGGAAACCGAGGCAAGAACTGAAGCAGAAACCACAGCGGAACCCTGCTTACCGGGTTGCTCTTCATGACATTCAGGATGCTTTCATATTTACCCAGGGGTGGCACAGCCCACAGAGGGATGGGCCCTTCCACCTATCATCAGTCAAGAAAATGCTCCCATGGGCTTGCGCACAGGCTAATCTGAGGGATGCCATTTCTCAGCTGAGGTTCTCTCTTCTAGCTTGGGTCAAGCTGACAAACCTTACCAGCACTCCGGGGTTTCTTCTGGGAATAGGCAGCAGTTCCCCCAAACTCCAGCACCTCCTCTTCTTTTGTGACCTGCTGTTTCTTGTTAGGGCCTGTTGGGCAGTCTTTAGGCTGGAACAACAGAAAAAAAGGCCAAACAGGTCTAGGTTGAAGTAGCCACGTGTCCCAGTTACTTTACTATGTCTGTGAAGAGACACCATGACCAAGGCAATTTCTAAAATAAAACAGTTGGGGCTTGCTTACAGTTTCAGAGGTGAGTCTGCGACCATCGCGGCAGGGGCATGGCAGCAGGCAGGCAGGCACAGCACTGGAGCAGTAAGTTTACATCTTATCTGCAAGTTGGAGACAGAGAAAGAGAGCTAACTGGAAGTGGTTTGGGAATTTAAAACCTCAAAGTCCAATCCCAGTGCCTCTTCTACAAGGCCACACCCCTGAATCCTTCCCGAACAGTATTAACAATGTGGAACCAAACATTCAAATAATTAGCCTATGCCATTCTCATCTAAAGCCCCACAACATATGTTATAGTTCTTGACAAAATGTTTTCTAAATTACTACTACTACTGTAATTTATTTTGATTTCTTTGAGACAGGGTTTCTCCATGTAAGCCCAGCTCTCCTGGAACTCACTCTGTAGACCAGGCTAGCCTCAGATTCAGAGATCTTTCTACCTCTACCTCCTAAATGCTGGGATTAAAGACATGTGCCATCATACCCAACTGTTAAATTGCTAAAATGTCTACATCCAGAGCTAAATGGGATCCAAAGGTTAGGGCTGAACAGATGGAAGCCCTTTTCCCTGTTTTCAGTCCCCCATGGGATGGATGCAGGTCCAGTTCTCTGAAGAGCCAGTGTGGAGACAGAACAAACTTCAAGTAATGGGAGTAACTCAGGCACCAGTCACCACTAAAGCCTGAATTTGGGCACCAAGCAAGGTTCAAGCCTATAATCCCACCACTGGGAGGCAGAGGCAGGAAGATCTGGAGTTCAAGGACAGCATTGTCTTTTTTAAAAAAGGCAAATCAAACTGAAAAGCCCCTATGGCCAAAGTGTGATATGCAGCACAACTCACAAGAGGCCAGCGGCACAGTGTCCAGGCTGTGGGAGCTCCAAAATTAGTGACGTGGAAGACAAGGGTTGATTCTGACTTCTCTTTCATCATATTGGGTAAGATGAAAGCTTGTCAAGCCACGACCTGAAAAAACAAACACTGGTGGCTTTGGTTGGAAGAGAGGACTCCATTTGGAACTGTCCTGAGTCTCAGTTTTCCTTGAGCAAGTGCTCCAGTGTTCTTGGGGATACACTTAACTAAGCAAGCCACTGTTTTCATAGCAGGGATTGCTTTTAGTGTTCGTGCACCATGTTTTCAAGATGTGTTTAAATGTCTGGTTTTGAATGTTACAAGAATTAAACTGTTTACAATGTATTCCACAGGGGTTGGCTCAGCAGTTAGGAGCACTGGCTGCCCTTCCAGAGGTTCTGAGTTGAAATCCCAGCAACCACAGAGTGGCTCCCATCAGAAATGGGATCTGGTGCTGTCTTTCAGCCTGCAGGCAAGCATGTAGTCAGAACACAGTTCGTATACATAATAAATAAGATGTATTCTGCTGCATCTCACTTCTTGTATTGAACATTATTTTGAGATCGTTTATGTTGTTATCTAATGCATGAATGGGTTCTTCTTTGTGTTAAGCAGTATCCCATTGCATTAACACATCCTAATGTTTCGATTGTACTATTAACTAACACCTAATTTTCCAGACTGTCAAAATCTGTGCTTGTGACCATTTTGTTCATACTTTTTGAGCATATATTTACATTTGGGGACAAATATCATTATGAATAAAATTATTGTGGCATATTTTGATTATGTTTAACATTGGTAGTTATGGTAAGGAGTTTTAAGAAAACCATTACAAATATTTATTCGTTCATCAGTTGTAACACATCACCATGCCAATTAAAAAAGATATTCTGGTCTTTATTCTAGCCAATACAGAAGATGTTTGGCTGTCTCTGGAGGGAATTTCCCTTGTTCCCAACTTTTTAAAACATCCTTTAATTTGCTGTTGTTGTGTGTATGATGGGAGGGAAACACATGGCATGTGCCTGTCTAGATGTACAAGTGATGTCAGAGTTAATTTTGTGGAGTTCTTCACTCTACCTTTATGTGTTCTGGGGACTGAACTCGGACTGCCAGGCTCGCACAGACAGCCCCTTTATCTGCTGAACCATCTTCAGAGCCTCTTTAAATATTTACTTGAAACGTTGCACACTTGCAATGCCATCCATGCTGTTGTGGGAGAGGGACTTTGCTCTCTACTGGTACTGTCCATTCTGTTTCAGGAATATAGCACAATACGCCTGTCCCTCTAGAATATTGCATATATTATATTTCTCAACATGCATTGTATGCTGCTCCTCTCCCATCTGTTGTCCTTATTTCCTTTTTATACTCTATCACACTGCTGATATGAATGTCATTCCTAAATTATAATGCAATGAGAACTCTCATATGGTTCTGTGTCTGGTCCTGAGACAGATCAGGGCTATGTCTATAGCTGTGTGCCTGTTCCCTTATCTTCACAAACTCCTCACCCCTTCTATCAAATGTCAGAGTTATAAGATATCAGAATTGCCAGATCTGGAGACTAGACCATTAAATATTTCTCAAAATTAAAATACCCCTGATTAATAACAGTAAAAATACCAAAGTGAATAGTGTGCATTTAGAACTTTGATACTTTATGACTGACACCTACTATTATTTGTTCAAGGTCATCGATATTTTTTTCTTCCCCAAGTCTTCCCCACTGTTCATTTGACCCAGGAAATTCTTTACAGACACTGCAGCGTTCCTTGGTTTACATCTTTTTTAAAAAATAAAATTTTCCATGGCTACTGCAGACACCGTTATGAATGGGTTCAGCTTGACTTGTGATAGAAGTACTTGACGAGTAACCTGGATGGCCTGCACCCACCCCCAGACTGCCAGCATGCTATGAAGAACATATCGTAATGGAAGTCGGTGGAATTTCATGACTGAAGCCCGCTGCCAAGAACTGTGTGTTTTCTTTAGCTTTCAAGTAACAGGCTTAATGAAGGACTTCCCCTTCTGCTCGCCCTGCAGAACCAGCTTCTGTCGTAAGTTCCCTGTAAGACACAAACTCTCATGCTAGAGTGTGCGCCTCTTTTCTTGTTCTCAGGCATTTTAGGGTCCATGGTTATAAAGTGAGACTGGGTTTCTCCCATAAACGGGCAGGGACACCCTAGAAGAAATGCCCCTGGGGTGAGTGCTGGACAGTTTTCCCATAGGCATACAAACCTGACCCCAAACACAAATCTCACTACCCAGCATAGAGAAGGGTTTTCAAGAGAGTGCAAGAAACAGAGACTCCAGGAAGGAAGCCACCTTTGGGGATAAGCCACCAGTTGGTGCTCTATAGCTGTTTTCAGATTTGCTAAATCTGGAAACAACTCAGCTTGCAAGTACTTATAAAAATGAGAAGTGTCTGCTACGTCAATCATTCTGTATCCTCTTTGAGTCCTAGGCAATGGAACCAAAGGTCACAAATGTACCACATGCTTCCATTGACATTTAAAAGCATCTAAGAAAAGAAATGGTGAGACTGATAGTTTCCCAAGAGGCTTACGAGGTGTTCCAAATTAAAAATAAATGTTCGTGTCATCAGGGAATTTGGGGTCCCCTGCTGGGGTCCTTCATCTCAATAATAAAAGAATTAAAGGCTGGACTCAAACCGAAGCTCCAGGCCAGTCTTATTAGAGCCTAAATGAGAAATCTCAGAGCAGGTGAGCTCTCAGCTTCAGCAGGGAGGAGGGAGAGAAAGAAGAGGAAAAGCCACGCCCTGTGGGCTAAGCCAGCTTGGAGGTCAGCCACATGGTAGGCAGGCAGCCATTTGGGAGAGGCCTTCAGAGAGCGAGTGAAGCCTGTGGTGATTTGGATGAGAAATGCACCCCCATCTGCTGGCATGTTTGAATGCTTGGCTCCCAGTGGATGGCACTGTTTAGGGAGATTATGAAGCCTTCAGGAGGCCAGGCCGGCCTTGTGACATCAGCGAAGATCTTAGAGTGTGTTAATGGATCAGTAAGTCTCAGCGACTCAGGAGCTAAGAATGGCATCAGACAGCATTAAGAAAATTAGGGAAGAGATTTCCCCGGGTTTTTGCAACCTGCCTATCTGATGTTTCCACTGAAGGTTTTATAAAACGGCTTTGTTTTATAACTTTATTTTGTTGTATAACCAACTATAGAACCTTCCTGAAATTTCTCCGTTGGATCATGTGCTGGTTAGTTTTATGTCAACCTGACACAAACTAAAGTATTCTGAGAAAAGGGAACCTCAATTAAGAAAATGCCTTCCTAAGATCAGGCTGTAGGCAAATCTGTAGGACATTTTCTTAATTAATAATTGATGTGGAGGGCCCAGCCCATGGTGGGTGGTGCCATCCCTGGGCTGGTGGTCCTGGGTTCTATAAGAAAGCAGGCTGAGCAAGTCATGGTGAGCAAGCCAGGAAGCAGTGCCCCTCACCCCCCACCCCCTGATTTATGGCCATTCCATTAACTCCTGCCTCCAGGTTCCTGCCCTGATTGAGTTCTTGCCCTGGCTACTTTCAACAATAAACAGTGCTGTAGAATTGTAAGCCAAATAGATCCTTTCCTTCCCAACTTAGTTTTGGTCATGGTGGTTTTTTTTGTTTTGTTTTGTTTTTGTTGTTTTTTTTTTTATAGCAATGATAACCCTAACCATGACAAACCAGTTGTGTGACAGCCTGAATCAGTGGTCTTGATGAGATACTCACATACAAGATTCCCTCCTTCCATACAGTTGCTTACAGAACCCCACTGATAGCCTGCTTGTTTCTGATACAAGCCAGAAAGCACAACATTGCCTTCCTTTCTAGCTCCCATTTTCACACTGTCCAGAATTCTAAGTCTGCTTGCCCCAGCATGGGGATGTTCTTATTTTCTCTGAGACCAAAATGTAACCCTGCCTAGCAGGGCATTAGAAGTCATCAGCTAGATTTCCTATTGACCCACACCAACCTGGCTTTACTCTCTGTCTTTGTATCTTTTATATTGTTGTACAAAGACTCTATGAGCAAGGCAGATTATAGAAGAAAGAGTTTATTTGGCTCTTACAGTTTCAGCGGGTGAGTCCATGACCATTATGGTGGGGAGAATGGCAACAGATGGACAGGCATGGAGTCAGAGCAGTAGCTGAGAGCCTACATGTTGAGACAACAACCACAACCATGAGGTCAAGAGAGGCAGAGCTAAGAACTCAAAGTTCACCTCCAGAGACAGACCTCCCCCAGCAAGGCCACACCTCCCAATCTTTCCCAAGCAGTTCTACCAAGTACGGATCAAGTATTCTAACATACGAGCCTATGGGGCCATTCTCGTTCAAAGCACCACAGGAACTGAACAGTAAAGTCTCTGTGATACCTGCTTCCATGGCAACGCGACACAAGCTACAGTCATCTGGGAAAAGGGAACCTCAAAGAGAAAATGCCTCCCACCACACCCACAATTGAGCCTGTGCGGGCATTCTCATTCAAACTGCCACACCTGCTGTCACAGTCTCACAAGACTGCAGCCACATCAGCTAGGCCAGAGGAGTAGCACCTTTCCTGGAGGTCTGGCAGAGGGACTTCTATAACCACTGCCCAAAGTCAAGGATGTGGTTGATCCAAAACACAAGCCTCAGTAGTTGTGATTGATGCTCAAAGTCAGGCTGTGACTGACCAACCAGTGGCATTTGGTTCAAACACCCCTTCTTTTTTTTTTAATATTTATTTATTATGTATACAATATTCTGTCTGTGTGTATGTCTGCATGCCAGAAGAGGGCACCAGATCTCATTAGAGATGGTTGTGAGCCACCATGTGGTTGCTGGGAATTGAACTCAGGACCTCTGGAAGAGCAGTCAATGCTCTTAACCACTGAGCCATCTCTCCAGCCCCCAAACACCCTCTTCTTGAGCTGGGCTCAAGAAGGATGCTTGGGCTCAGTGACCCAGTTGCAGGGAGACCCCCTCCTGTGCTGCCTCCCCTCTCTTGCTGCAACATCAGTCCTCAGAGAAAGGCATCCCTGGGAGGTGGTCTTTTCTTGCCTTCTCTAAGCAGTTCAGGTTGAACTGGAAACACTGGGGAAGTAGCAGCCTGGGCAGCTGAGAGCAGAGGCAACAGCACAGACCTCAGATCAGCAGAGGCAGGGACAGTTGAGTGTAGGCAGGCCACGCTGTGGACAGAGCAAGGCAGCTGCTGCTTGACAGTTTGTGAGCATCCAGGGCAGGAGCGAGAAGGGGAGAACTAAGACAAAAGGTTTACAATGACCATAACTCTGTAGAAAACAAAACAAAGTAAAGATAAAAAGGATCCAGTTATGGGGAAAGCCAGAGGCATGGGGAAAAGGAACACATTCCATCAATTTCACCTTCAACAGTGAGGCACCTTTCCCAGGAGTCTATTCTTCCCAGATAGAGGGGGCAGCTGTGAACTAAGGAAAAGGTGCATCCTAGTTCCGCTCAGAGAACCAGGGAGTTTATTGTGGTTCTCAAGGGGCACCGTTGACTCTTAGGTCCATGGAGTATGAAAAAGTCCTGGACACACATGAGGGCGATGACTCACAAAAACTGTAAATAATACAAAAATAGCAAAACATGATGAAAATGATCATCCCAGGTTACCTCTTTCTCACTGCCCTTGGCCCCTCTGCTTTTGACAGCCTGATGTGGTAGAGAAACTGGATCAATGAGAATAAAGTACAGTGAATTCAATATGACCCAGGAAGCCTGGCAGTTGTTTAAATTCATACATGTGTAGTTAGCTACAAGACCAATGGCCCCATCCTTGTCCTCACCCCCATCCTGTACACAGGGTACCTTACAGAGTGAAATGGGCTTTTCAGATGTGACTGAAGAAGAACTTGAGATCGAGAGATTTTCCTGCATCAAGTAGGTGGTCTAACCTGACCATGGGGTTCCTCAATAGAAAAAATGGACATCAGAGACAAAGTTAAAGATGCTACACTGTTGGCTCTGAAGATGGAGGATGGGGCCCTTGCCATGGAAAGCAGGTAGTCTATAGAGACTGTTAGGCCATGGAAGAATTTGCCCTTAACTTTCCAGAAGGAATATGCCCCACTGTAAATTTTAGTCTAATAAGATCTCTCCTGAATCTCTGGCCTTCAGAACTGTAATAGATATTCATGTTGTTGTTGTTCTAAGCTTATTTATTTAGAATAATTTATTTTATATTCATGTGCATGAGTGTGTACCACATGTATACCTGGTGCCTGTAGAATTCAGAAGAGGGCACTGGAGGCTCTGGAACTTTAGTTAGGGATGATTATGGACTTCCATGGGGTGTTGGAAACCAAACCTGAGTCCTCTGCAAGAGCAGCCAGTGTTCTCACTTGCTGAGCCATCTCTCCTGCCCCTCAAAGGGATTATGTTTTTAAGTTAGAGCACTAATATAAAACTGGGTTTGTTTTGCTGCTATCGTTTTCTTTTAGATAAAGAGTCTCTCTATGTAGCCATGGTTGGCCTAGAATTTGATGTGTAGACCAGGTTAGCCTCAAATTCACATAGAATTCTGCCTTTCAGGAGCTGAGATTAAAGGTGCATACCACTGTACCCAGCCTATAAACTTTTATATTAGGGCATTGCATGTCTCCTGAAAGTTATACAGTAACTGTATCTAAACAATGCTGGTCACAGGAAACGCTGTGGCCATGTGGCTAGCTGGGCACTGTGGCTCACTACTGCTGCCCCATAGGATAGAGACATACTATTAATCACTAGCCAGAACAGTAAACTCACGTTCATTTCATTTCCTTCAACTAATGGTGAATTCCAGTGACTGTGAGACGATGGTTTGAACAGCTGTGACCTATAGGGGGCGGCAGCGTCACTCGGAGGTTGCGGTCTAGTGAAGACTATTGCTGTTCCTTTCATTTTCATCTCCAAAATGCATCAGCGGAAGAACAAGACATGACACGCTTACTGAGATTGAAGAGACACATTCATGCTAAGCTTGCCAGTAATGCTGCCATCCTTTAACCCACTTTTTACAGGGAGAAATCCTGTGACAGGGGCTACAAAACTTTTCAAGTTACTGGATTATGAATCTACACTTTCTTGGTGTGTGGCTTAGAAGCCAGTTTGTACTGAAGACTATTACACCAGCTGGGATCACAATGCCAATCAAACTTCTTTTGTGAATTAATATTGTAGGGATGCAGTTTCCTCTGAGAAACATTCCATCCTATAGGGAATCTTGAAAGAGAGGAAGTTAAACAACTCAAAATAGCTTCAGGACATCCCTCAAACTGACCAAATTTACTAGGTCCCTTACTCGCCAAGAGTGTATGTGCAGTAAGTGATGGCTGAGAGTCACTGTCAGACACGCCCAGCTGCCTGGAAGAAGCAGAGACTAGCAGAATGGCTTAGAAGAGGCATAGACCAACTGGGCCCTGGAAAGGACACTGTGGTGATTTGGGTAAGAATGGCTCCTATAGGCTCATGTATTTGAATGCATGGTCAGCAATTGGTGAAACTGTTTGGGGAGGATTAAGAAATATCACCTTGATGGAGGGGGTATGGCCTTATTGAAAGAGTTACTTTACTGGGGTTGGGGTACCAAAAGTCCACACCATGCCCAATTAGTTATCTTTTGTAAATGGAGACTATGCTTTCACTTGCCGGCCACCCAGATCAGAATAATCACATGAAACTATATTAATTACAACTCTGTTTGGCCGATGACTCAGGCATATTTCTAGCTAGCTCTAACATCTTAAATTAACCCATTTCTATTTATCTATGTATCACCACGAGGCTGTGGCCTACTGGTAAGGCTCAGACATCTTTCTCTGTAGGCAACTACTTGTCAACTGCCTGGCTCTGTCTTCTTTCTCCCAGCATTTAGTTTAGTTTTCCCCACCTAGCTCTAATCTGCCCTGCCATAGGCCAAAGCAGCTTCTTTATTAACCAATGGCAGGAAAATATATTCATAGTATACAGAGGGGAATTCCACATCAATATCTTTCTGCCTCATGGTTGTTGTCTCAAAATTAGAGCTCTCAGCCGCTGCTCAAACACCACAACTGCCTGCCTGCTGCCGTGCTCCCCACCATGATGGTCATCCGCTCACCATCTAAAATTTTAAGCAAACTTGCAATAAATTCTTTCTCTTATAAGTTGCCTTGATCATTGTGTCACAGCAATAGGAATGTAACTAAGGCAGACACTCTTCAACCTGATTATCTCTCTGCAGTCTATCCCAGTGGTCCAGCTTTTGGGAGTTGTCACCCATGCTAGAATGGGCTTTGATGCATCTGTCCTTTGAGTCAATTCTGATCTTGTAAGTAACCTCCCACCCATATTCCTGTAAGTAACCGCAATAAGACTCTGGTTCAAATTGAACTTTGGTGATATCTGTCCTTTGGTCTGTCATGGTCTCCCTCTCTGGGGCAAGTAGATTTGTGTGTTGCTTCTCCCCCAGGAAAGTCTGTGATGCGACAACTACACACGGTTTAACAATGCAAAATGATTTGTTTCTCTTAAGAAAAGTAATTTTCTTTGTAAAGAATTTAGCTGAATGCAATCCATTTGGACATATCATAGTCACTGTCATGAGACCATACCTTCTTTACTCATATGATTTGAACATTCATGTGTTTGGCTCACTGTGCTGGTCTCTGAGAATACAGAAATGAATTACACACAGTATCTTCCCCTTAGTTTACTGTAAATAAAATGGACCACAAAGAAAAGTGTTAAATGACATAGGAGCAGAGCACTGAGAAAAGTATTTTCCTGAATGAGATACACTTGCATTTATCTAATAATAAAAACACAGACTCAAATCAGACACAGTCTATTAGATCTTTACATTTTTATTACATGTAATGATTTACTTGTATGTATGCATATGTGCAGCACAAGCATGGCCATCACAGGACAACTTGTTGGGGTTGGTTTTCTCCTTCTACCGTGTGGATCCAGGTGTGGAACTCAGGTTGTCAGGCTTAGTGGCAGGTGCCTTTACCTTCTGAGCCATGTTACTGGTCCTGAACATACACTTTAATAAAGAAAAATCATGTGTCCTATGTGGTGGTGCTCAACGATAGTCCTGCTGACCTGTGAATTACATAGAGACTTTGTTACAGAACAAAATTTACAAAAGGGGATGGTGGTACAGATCAGTGCTACAATGCTTGCCTAGAATTTGTGAAAAGGTTTAATCTATAAGTTAATAGCATGCAAGAGAAGGCTTAATGTATACGTCAATAGCATGACTGAGAAGGTTTAATCTCTATAACAATAGCATGCATGAGAAAGTTCAATGTATACATCAATAGCATGCATGAGAAGGTTTAATCTGTATATCAATAGATGCATGAAAAGGTTTAATACATATATCAATAGCATGCAGGAGGCTTATTCTATATGTCAATAACATGCATGAGAAGGTTTAATCTGAATATCAATAGCATGTTATTGTCTGTTCCCCAAGGGCAGAGATCACCACATGAGTTTCCTTCTCTGTCTTACTTTGGCTGAATCTTGACTCTGACCTATTCATTCCTTCAAATCCTTCTAATTTCTGGAGTTTTCTCCTTATGCCTAGGACTGGCTGCATGACAAAGGCAATATTAGTGGCTTGCTGGGGTGGGAGGGGGGCTTCTGGGACTACAGGTTAAATACACGATATGTCTCATAGAGCTTTCCTTGAGTAGCCTGAGTTACCTTAAGTTAGCTGATAGGTTTCCTGGATGTCACTTTTAATCCTTTCAGTAATGTTTGGTTGAAAAAAATAAAGGATGCAATGCCCTTTTACATTAAAACAATTTCTAGCAGTCTGAAAAGGGCCAGTGGCTTCTCCAACAATGGAGGTTTTGGGGTCTTCCAATTATACAAGTCGTTGAGAGAGATAATCGGACATAAACCATGAATGGGGAAGGAGCTGAACTTCCACTTTTCCCCTGGTGGGACTGAGCTATTATTTCCCCTTCCCCAGTACAACTGGCTCTGGGAACTATGTTACTATCTGTGAAGTGAAGCCAAGATGACAGGCAGAAGTTTTGGTTTCTCTGGGTGACCTGGTTGGAAAAAAAAAAAAGGATTTGGGTCCCCAACAAGATGGCACAGGTATTAAGCTCAGGGGATTGTATTTCATACCAGAGAAAGCCATTATTTATTACAGAGAAACTGGTTGTTTAGTTGGGGGTTTCACCCCAGGCCCCTGGCATCCATTTTGGAATGCTGGGAGGAAAACTCCATTTCCAGCCACCTCCCCGGGGAGTTGCCTCAGTCAAATTCCACCTCCAAGAAAGCCCGTCAAATGGCAACCCCTCCCCAGGGACAGTCAAGACCTTTCCCACAGGCTATTTAAACTGCCCCCCCCCAGAGAACAAACACGTGGTCTCCCCTTCTCTCTTTCTGGTGGTCATTTTGGTTCTCCTTCCCCCCCCTCTGTGTTTTCCCAGGGGCCACCCAGGAGTGCTGGCATCCATTAAACCTGGGCTCCTTTTCTAATTAGGTCTGATCTGGTTTGATTTGGATTATTGCATCGGCAGAGAGGCCTACAGGGACAAAGGAAAAACTTAACACTGGTGGCTACAGCTATTCCTCAGGAGCCACCAGGATTGCCATAGCAACAACGGCAGTAGCCAGTCACTGCATCACAACCACAGTTGCCACTAGAAGGTAGTCACCACAGCCCAGTGAGTGACCTGGCAAGGCCTGTGAGTCTGTGGGAAATCCTTCACTGTGACTGTGGGCTCAGGAAGACTCACTTTCTCTTCCATTTTAGACCTGTCTCTCCAACCAACACAGCTGACAGAAACACACAGAGACTCACAAAGAGAGAAACAGTCATACAGAGAGATATAGTAAAGCCAAGCAGGATGGCCATCATACATTCATACATCTGAACACACCAGGGGAGTCCAGTGATGTCTCACATGGATCCCAGACACAGGATCTGTGATCACATTGGATCCTTCCCTTGCCCCCTTGTGTCCTAACCAGACAGTGTCTCTTACAGGCCAAACTTACCTCCAGACATATTCAGACCAGTCATCAGGGTGCCTCTGAACTCTAGGCACCAATTAGAGAGGATTTTCTTGGGGCCCTGAAACATCCTCAGGGTGTGAACCCTCTGGGAGTCCTGTTTTCAGCTGGCATACTCTTAACCACACCAGGGACTCCTGAGGCCCAAAAGTATCTTAGTCCAGTCTCTAAAGATCTCAGTGGGCCATCCAAAATGTTATAGGGAGTCCTCCAGAGATGATCATTCAGAAATAGCTTATAGGAAATTGAAAGTCTTTATTTCAGCCAGCTAAAACTACGTTCAGATATTTGGGTCCCAAGTACAGCACAAAGTGTCCAGAGCACAGGGTTTTTGAAGGTGGAAACCACATCACAGCACCTTGTTCAGCAGCTGTGGTCAGGGGTTTCCTGAAAGAGGGAAACTTATTCACTGCTGGTGGGAGTACAGACTGATACAGCCAGTGTGAGGGTCCCTCAGAAATGTAAAGTAAACAGGGCACGTGGCTCAGCTGTGCCACTCCTTCCGTACTATGGAAAGCACTCCACACTCTACCACAGACATACTTGCACATCCGTGTTTATTGCTCCCCTATTTACAGCAGCAACAAAATGGACCTAACCTAGATACCCATCAACTCACAGATAATTAAATGCGTTACATGTACAAATCAGAATGCTGTGCAGCCATAAAGAAGAATGAAATTTGCAGGAAAGTGGGTGGCCTGGGAAAGTGTAATATTAAGTGAGGTCACCCAAACTCAGAAAGAATGAGACCCATGTTGTCTGTCACATGCAATCCCAGCCTGGGATGCACAGGGTGGACAGCTGTGAGTGTGAGGACGGTGTAACACGTAGACAGGAGAAAAAGGAAGGGTGACATAAGGTGACAAGGAAGGACAGGATACAGCAAGGGCCCAAAGTCATGAACAAAAAATTATAAAAAAAAACCCTTCTAGTTTCAACTCTTCTATAGTTTTTCTTTTTGTGTGTGGTAGATGAGCGCATAAAAATGTGACAGACAATGAAAGTCAAAAACCATAACCAAAGCTCCATGGCTTCTAACTGTGGAAGTTCAGTGAGATGCACAGGGTTTGGGACTTGATCGGTGTTGGAGTGGCTATGCTAATGGAGCAGTGTGATGTGTTCATTTGTGAGTCTCTCACAATAGAGTGATTGTGTGTGTGTGTGTGTGTGTGTGTGTGTGTCTATGAAAAAGCTCTGAATACAGCAAGGTTTCAGAGGACAGCTTCGAAGCTTTCATGCCTTCACCTTTTCTTCACCTTTTTCTTCCTTCAGCCAGGACAAATGCCAGCTGCTCTTTCGAAGTCCCAGGGATTTGATTAGAAATATTAAATACTAGAAATGACCCCCACTTATTTTTAGAGGCAGGGAATTTTCTGTAGCTGCTCCCAGTTCCCACACCCAATACCACGAGGATTCAGTGAAAGGAAAAAAATGCAACAGGCAGTGAGAGCAACTGCCATGTCTCTTCACCTGACTCTTTGCAGAGCTAAGTGATAGTTTAGCTTACACTGACCAAGACTTGCAGGCCAATGTTTGTCCTGTTTAGATTGACATGCTTAAAATTGGTTTCATAAAACAAAACTGTGGTATATTTACACCAGCTATGACAGGAAAGCTGTATGAGATTTTAATCACATAATTCAGAACGACCTACAACTAAAAGCTTAGGAATCACGTAATCTGGAACTTTCTATTTAATATCTTCAGACCATGGTTGAAGATATTAACATAAGCCACGGGCCATGGGCATTCTGTACCCCTTCCCCAACCTTATTACCCTTCACTGCCCTCACTTCCCTTTTAGCGGCTGCAGCAGCTTCTCTGAGGCTCCTCCTTTGAGATTTCTTGGCTTGTCCTCTGCCTTGAATAGTTCCCCCAGGTGGACATGTCTCCTGTATCTCTCTAGAGGGATGCTTCTTCCCAGGGATGCTGAGCCTGGCCTCCTGTGCACACCACAGCCTGAGCTGTTCCTTCACTGCATCTTCCTGCTAGACCCTAAGTTCCCAGAGAACAGGAATTTCCAGTGTGTTTTCTCTCCTGCTCTTCACATGGAGCCTGGCTCACAGTGCTCAGTAAGTGTAACTGACAGTGTGGATGTGGACAATGCTGCAGGATCTGGAGAATGTCACTCACCTGACAATGACAGAGCCACAGAAAGTGCAATCACAGCTCCAGTGAGGACGATGGTCACTGCACAGCAGCAGTGAAGCCCAGCAGGAGACACGGGGAAGACGATTCTGAGACATTGTCCTTGGAGATTTTTAACCTGAAACTATAAATATGCGAACATCAATCTCAAAAACCTTTTAGGGAAAAGATAAGTTCACCCAGAATCAACCGTAGATTTGGCTTGTACTTCCCTCCTGAAAACCCCCTTTCACAGAAGGTCCTGGCCCATAAATGACGTCCTCGGCTCACAGAAAGGTAGAAGAAAGAGAAATGGAGTTTTTGCTACAGAACCTTCCAGTTATTGCTCTAAAAGGAAGAAACGAAAAGAGTGAAGATCAGGATAAAACAACAACAAAGTATCTACAGATTTAGTTCCATAAAAATAGACCTGGTTAGGACTGAGGGGACCGTAATGATAAAACAAAAACAATCAATGTTCCAGTTGTGGCAGCACAGGACTGCGATCCTAGCACATGAGAGGTAGAGGCAGGAGAGCAGGAGTTCAAGGCCTGTCTTGGCTCAATAGTGAATTTGAAGCAGAGATGGACGACATTAGACTCTATTCTGTCTGTCTGTCTATCTATCTACCTATTTATCTAACTAACTAAACTATAATGAACTAACTGAATCTAACAATGTAGTAAAAGAACAAGAAAATAAAAAAGGAGCATTTCAGTAAAATCAGCAAAGCACGCACGAAATTCACTGTAAATCCACAGCAAGAACTCTCAGCACATGAGGAATTGAGGAACTTCCTCAACCTAACAAGAGGTAACTATGGTAAACCCAAACAAAACGACAGCCAACATGAATCTCTCCCCTAGGGACCCAGAGCAAGGCGAGGATGTGTGCTCATCAATCTAGGGTGACTCTGGGAGTCCTAGCCAGGACAATAGAGAAAGATAAAGAAATAACAGTCAAGCCTCACAGAGATAAAAGTGTTGATATTCAGATAACATGAACATGTATACATACAAATTCCTAAGGAGTCTATTAAAAGGACTCTAAAGTAATGAGTAAAGGGACAATGTCAGTGCATAAAATAATTTGCGTTTTCCTACACTAGCAATTGTCAAGTGCAAACAAATGTGTAAGGATTGCAGCTCTCACAGCACTGCCAAACACACAATTGTACACTCAATCAAACATGCTCACAGTCAGTTGCTGGAAGAGCAACAAGCGCTCTTAACCTCTCGGCCATTTCTGCAGTCCCTACCAGTAGGCTCTAAAAGATCTCAAAACATTGTATGTGCAATTTCTTTTGAGAGAGAGAAAAAGAAAAAAACCTGCCAGTCTATTGTTTATCTTTTTATTGCTTTTTCAGGAACCAGAACAGAGTGCTCATTGCACTAAATCCAATTTATTTTTCTGGTGTGTAGGGAAAGCTTTTGGTATTGTAACCAAGAAAATCTTTGCCTGAGACAAGTTCACTAAGATATTTTTCTTTTTTTTTTCTTCAAATATATTTAAAGTTCCAGGCTTAAGGTTTGTGTCTGTGATCCATTTTGATTCATTTATTGTATAATTGATGAGGTACAAGTCATCCCCATGAGAACAGCTGGATCAGCATCATATGCAGAAAAGATATCATCCTTTCTCTACCTGAGAACTGTCCACCTTGGCCAGTCTACAGTGCACAGGCACGCCCACCAGATAAAATACACACACATTATAAACACACATTCTTTATTTTAAAAGGACAAAATGAAATAGAATGATGCATCCATAGTAAGTACATATATTAAATATGCTTAATATTACCAAACTTTGGGGGTAAATAATTGAAAAATAGTTAAGCATTTTTAAAAATGAGACCTCAGTTACTTCATGCCCTGGATCTAAGGGAAATGCCTGTGTTCATATAAAACACCTGTCTATGTTTACAGCAGGTTTATAAATTAACTATTGTATTTTGCCACAGCTCAATATCCCTGAACTTTTAACAAAAAAAACCAACATTATTCCGCACTGGGGAAAATTATTGAAAAGAAAAAACTGGACTTCATGCTTGCCCCTGCCGACTAATGTTCCTCAGCCCTCTGTCCCCAGAGGTCCATAAAGTAGGACCCGCTGGACAGCTTAAGTAACACTTTTTGTTTGTTTGTTTGTTTGTTTGCTGTAACCATCTCCTGTGACTTGTCACTCTTATTGAGTAAATTTTTTGGGGGTCAGAGAAAGGTGGCAGTGAGAACAATAACATATTTCTGCATGTGAACTTCAGCTCCTTCAGAATGTCACATTCCCCGTGTAGAATTTGAAGTCCTCAGCCTCCACAATCACACAAACCAATAACTTGCAATAAGCATAATATAAGCAGTCTAGGGTCTGTAAATATATTCATTGGTAATTAGCACTTGCCCAAAGCCCCAGGTCTGATCCCCTGCACTCTACACCACACATGAGAAAGCAAGTGTGTAAGAGCAGAAAAAGCAAGGATGCTGAAGACTGGGTATAGAGGAAAGGAGTGTCTACAGAAGGGCACAGGGGTACTGGGGTGG
This sequence comes from Ondatra zibethicus, assembly GCA_004026605.1. NCBI lineage: Eukaryota > Metazoa > Chordata > Mammalia > Rodentia > Cricetidae > Ondatra > Ondatra zibethicus. The sequence goes on along the minus strand of PVIU01022974.1, from coordinate 7,875 downwards.
GGGCTAAGGTCTATGTTTTGATTATGGTGGAGAATATATATTCTCAAAATTCATGGAAATGAACAATCAATGAGCAAATTTGCTGAATATAAATGACATTTAATACAAGGTTCCAGCTGACTTTAGCCTCCACATTTGGTTCATTTTCAGAAAACTCCAAGGTAACGGGGAGTTTTGCTTAAACTAAGGAAAAAGCTGACAGAGAACTGTATGCTTAAGCGAAGGAGGACAGGAGACAGAAATAAGCCAAGCAGATTTAGAAGCAGTTCCCAATGGGGAACAGTTCCAATTTTCCCTGGGTAGAAACAGGAAATGCTTTTGGCACTGTCCTAGCTAGAGCTCAGACATGAAGGAAGGAGCTCTGGTTTCTCGCCTCGTGTGTGAGCTCCCTGCCCAGATGCTGTGCATGAGGCTGTAGCTGACACTATGCATGTCTGCTGAGCAGCTTTAGAAATGGTTCCCTAGGTTTTCTTTTTCCTCTTTTTTTCCTTCTCCCCTCTTTTATTGAAAATAGATTCTATCAGACGATGCATCCTGGTTACAGTTTCTTCACCCTCCACTCTTTCCCTATCTTCCCTACCTCCCCTTCCATCCTTTTCTGTCTTTCATGAAGAAAGAACAGGATTCTTTTAAGAGATAACAAAACATACCAGAATAAAATATAAAGTAAAACAAAAATCATCACATCAAATTTGGATAAGGGAAACCAACAGAAGGAATAGGGCCCATGAGAAGGCCCTGTATTTGTTCCCATCTGTTGCAGGAGGAAGCTTCTCTGATGATGGCTGAGCAAGGCAGTGATCTATAAGTACAGCCAGATATAATTAGCTGCCATCTTATCACATTTTCACTAACCAATTAATTAATTAATTACTTTCCAGTCCGATCACAGTCTTCTCCCTCCCTCTCCCCCACAATCCCCCCAATATCCCCACACCCACTTCCTCTCCCCAGAAAAGTACAGTCCTCCTATGTACATCAGCCAGCCATGTACATCTGTCTCCAGGGGACAGCAAGAAAAGGCACCCACCACACACATACACAAACAAGGCTGGATGAAGCCACCCAGTGGGAGGAAAGAGTCCCAAAAGCAGATAAAAGAGTCAGAGGTAGCCCCTGTTCCCCTCTATTAGGAGTCCACACAAGAAGACCAAACTACACAACTGTCGCCGGTGTGCAAAGGGCCTAGGTCAGTCCCATGCTGGTGTGGGAGGTCCTTCTGTCTATGTGTTGCTTTTATTGGTTAATGAATAAAGAAACTGGCTTGGCCTATAGCAAGGTAGAACTTAGTTAGGCAGGGAAAACTAAGCTGAATGCTGGGAGAAAGGAGGTGGAGTCAGGGAGAAGCCATGTGGAGACAGATGCTGGAACCTTGCCGGCAGGCCACAAACCTCATGGTAAAATATAAAATACTGGAAATGAGTTAATACTAGTTGTAAGAGCTAGCTAACAATACATTTAAGTGATTGGCCAAGCAGTGATTTAAATAATATAGTTTCTGTGTGATTATTTTGGGAGTCTGAGAAGCCGGGAACTAACTTGCTGCCTCCTTACAACACCATGCAAGCTCTTTAGTTGGAGATTCAGTCTCTGTGAGCCCCTGTGAGACCAGGTTAGTTGTTTCTGTGGTATCCTTGTGGTGTCCTTGGCCCCTCTGACTCCTATAATTCTTCCTCCCCCTCTTCCACAGAATTCCCCTAGGTCCAACAAATGTTCAGCTGTGGGTCTCTGTGTCTGTTTCCATCAATTGCTGGGTGACGTCTCTCTGATAACAATTGGACTAGGCAATGATCTATGAGTATAACAGAATATCATCAGGAATCATTTCATTGACATTTTTTTTTTTGCCAGTCATGTTTGGTTCTATCCTAGGTCTCTGGTCTGTTCACCCTCATAGATTCCTGGGAGTTTCCACTTATACTAGGCCTCCGGCTCATCATAGAGGTGCCCCTGACTCCAGTCCTTTCCCCAGACTCTCTTTCTCCATCCTCCCTGACACCTGATCCCTCCTGTTCCCATGCTCACCCTCCCATCCAGTCCTCCCTCCCCATCCATTTGTGGTGTCTATTTTATTTCCCCTTCACAGTAAGATTCATGTGTCCTCTCTTGAGCCTTCCTTGTAACTTAGCTTCTCTGGGTCTGTGGATTGCAGCATAGTTACTTTATGACTAATATTCACTTACAAATGAGTACATACCATGTTTGTCTTTCTGGGTCTGGGTTACCTCACTCAGGATGATCTTATCTAGTTCCATCCATTTGCCTGCAAATTTCATGAAGTTGATGTTTTTAACAGGTGAGCAATATTTTATTGTGTAAATGTACCATATTTTCTTTATTCATCCTTTGGGTAATGGACATCTGGGTTGCTTCCAGGTTCTGGCTATTACAAATAAAGCAGATATGAACATAATTGAACAAGTGTCCTTGTGGTATGGTAGAGTGTCCTTTGAGTATATTCCCAGGAATGGTATTGCTGGGTCTTGAGGTAAGTCAAGTCCCAATTTTCTGAGAAACCACCATATTTATTTCCAAAGTGGCTGGTGGGAGTGCAAACTTGTACAGCCACTTTGGAAAAAGGAATGTTCCTCTTGCTCCACATCCTCTCCAGAATGAGCTGTCATTTGTGTTTTTGATCTTAGCCGTTCTGACATGTGTAAGATGGAATCTCAGGGTCATTTTGACCTGTATTTCCCTGATGGCTAAGGATGTTGAACATTTCTTTAAGTGCTTCTCAGCCATTTGAGATTCCTCTGTTGAGAATTCTCTGTTTAGATCTGCACTCCATTTTTAAATTGGATTATTCAGTTTGTTGATGTTTAGTTGGCTGAGCTCTTTATATATTTTAGAAATCAGCCCTGTGTCAGAGGTGGGATTGGTGAAGATCTGTAGCATGAAGGGCCTGCTTGTCTGGGTTTCTGTCCTGCCTGGTTCCCACAGCCGTTTAGTCCCAGAGAAAATCACGCAGAGAGTCTACATTAGGTTATAAACTGATTGGCCCATTAGCTCAGGCTTCTTATTAGCTCCTGTAGCTTATATTAACCCATTATTCTTATCTATGTTAGCCACATGGCTCAGTACCTTTCTCAGTGGGGCAGGTCACATCCTGCTTCTTCAGTGGTCCAGGCAGGAGTGCTGAGAGAGAGCTTCCTGCTTCCCAGAATTCTCCTATTCTCCTTGCTCCACCTCTAATTCCTGTCTGGTTGTCCCACCTATACATCCTGGCTAATGGCCAATCAGCATTTATTTAAATCATGATTGACAGAATACAGACAATTCTCCTGCACCAAAGATCTTTTCCCATTGTGTAGGCTGTGGTTTTGTCCTTTTGATGGTGTCACTTGTCATGCTGCCCAGGTGTGGGGCAGGACCTACTCGCTCTCTCCAGTGCTGCAGGCAAGGAGGGGTAGGACCAGTTATCCCTGGTGCTGCAGAAAGTGAGGGCAGATCCAACTCTGTGCAGCCCTATTCTCTCGGCCTCCAGTGGTTACAGGAGCCAAGGACATCAGTGCAGACCAAGGATGCAGCAGGGCAACAGGTGCAGACATGGCCCTTGACTGCAGCTCATGCCTGAACAATACCATGGCTCCATGAGGCAAGGAGGCCGCCCACCTTGGCCCACTCCTCACTGCCTTCACCTCCTCAGATCTGCCTCTCTCCACAGGACATGAACAAGTCTATCTCTTTCTCTCTTCCATACCCCGCCATATATTTGCTCACCATAAAAGAACCTTATCAGGCTCTGGGTGGGCCCATGTTTTCTCTTCCAGGCCCAGGACAGAGGGCCCCAGACTGGCATTTGTATCTTGGTCTCCAGCTCAGTCTTTCTGTGCTGTGCAGGTTCCTGTCTTCTCTTCTGGGCCACAGTATTCAACTTCAAACAAAAGTCATTTATCCAGATATCTCGGCTGGCCGAGGTGATTTCTGCTGAGAGAGCATAATAGCACCCGACGGCCCAGTGACAGAGGTGCCAGGGCTCATGGGTGAATTATTCCCGCTCCAGGTCTAGAGATCTGGGGCAGAGTTGTACTTATCCTCCAAAGCCCATCAGGCCTAGAAACCTCTTTTGTTTTTTAACATAATCCTTTATTGATTCTTTGGAAATGTCACATCATGTACCCCAATTCCACTCACCTCTCAGTCCCTCCATATCTGCCCCTTACCCCTATAGCATGCTCCCACCCCCCAAAATTAATTAAAAACAAAACAAACCAAAAAACTCCCTAGTTCCTCCATCTTTCCACCACCTCTGCATTCATCCTAGTGACATCAGGAGTCGCAGTGTGTCACCCAGTATACCCTTTTGTCCAATCAGCCCCACCCACAGAATATTCATTGCAAGGAGTCATTGGTTTGGTTCAAGGCCTCTGGCATATCATTACTGGACCCTCACTGAAACACCTCAGATATCCTGCTGTTGCCCCAAGTTATGCAGTTCCTACAGTTATTATTCTGCAGGGCCAGTCTCTTCACACACTCAATGAAGTAAATGTTAGAGTGGGCCAACCCCAAGGCCCAGGATGTGGTCTGGGTGGTACCTGAAATGGTCGGTCTCAGCCACTGGGACTGCCCCCCTCAGGCAAGGAGTAGTACCAGCTCTTCTATGCCCACAGTGAGGGGTGGGGCCATCACTCCCGAGTGCAGGGGGCCAGCTCTCATGCTGGGCCACCCAGATCAGTATGGACCCAGTGGCAGCAAAGCCCGCAGATACCAACATGGCCTCAGGTGCTATCCAGACCCCTGCTACCTGCACAACACTTGGTGGCAAAAGGAGCCGTGGAATCAACCCAAACCATAGCTGTTGCTGGGCCACAGAGCCAGACACAACTGTTGGTAGTAGCCCTGGACCGGATGACACCATGGCCACAGGTGATGGCACAGATCACTTGCATTGACATGGCTCCAGCAGCGAGATGTTCCCTGAATGCCAACATGGCCACAGGTTGCACCTAGACCCTGAGCATCTGTTTGGCCTTTGGCGGAACCATGACCATGGACATCACCACAGAGCTTGGCTGTGGTTGGACCATGGACCCAGACATGGTCCTCATCAATAGTTCAGGACTGGATGTCACCTTGGCCCCAGGTAGCACTTCAGAATATTCAAATTGTCCTGGCTCCAGTGGCAACATGACGCTTGGACACCAACATAACCCAGATGGTAGCCCAGACCCCTGGCACTTGCATGGCCTTCAGTTGTATCAGGAGCCACAGACATCAACACAGACCCTAGCTGTGCAAGGTCATAGACCCATACATGACCCCTGGAAGCAACCCAGGCCTGGATGTCATCATGTCCCCTGGTGGCAGCACAGGCCACTCAGATCAACATGGCCCCAGTGGCAGCACAGCCCTCAGACACCAAAATGGCTACAAATGGCCCTGAGGCCTTGGTGGCAACATGAGTCATGGATGTCAATACAGACCCTGGTTGCCATAGAACCATGGGCCTAGATGTGGCCCTACACAGCAGCCTGATCCTGGTGGCAAGAAGGCCGCCAAAGTTAGTTCATTCCTCATCACCCTTGCTTCTTCAGAACTGCCTCTACAACAGCACAGGAACCATTCTGGCTCTCTTTCTCTCCCGTTTCTCCACCATATACTTGCTCATCAAAATGGCGCCCAGCTGCCTGGCAAGGTGCCAAACAGGCCTATGGGTGCCTTCAGGCAGGCTGGTCCTGAGGGCTAAGGCTGCCCCTTGGGTGTCTTTCAACCACCTAAACTACATGGCACCCATCTGATCTGCCTGGCGACAGGCAGGTCCATATTTAGTCTCTTCTTAATCAATCCTAATTTCTTATCTCCAGCTGACCAGCATCGAGCATCCCAGCAAAGCAAAGATTCCACATAGTAGCTCTGGGAATCTTGTTAATCACAGCTGATTTTTCAGCCCTAGCTAACCAGAACCACAGAATCTTAATTCAAAAGAACAAATGGCCCAGTTAGAGACTTTAAACATCCCTTTGAGACGTCACAAGATAGGCCTCCATCTTTTGCATTGTTCTTAATATTCTATTCTTCCAAGCTCCTTCAGAACAGCTCACCCAGCATGGAACATTCCAAAATCCTTCCACAAGCCTCTCCAAAACAACATGGTCAGATCTGTCACAGAAATACCCTTCAATCCTGGTACCAATTTGTCTTAGTTTGAGTTTCTCTTGCTGTGATGAAATGCCATGACCAAAGCAAGCTAGGGAGAAAAGGGTTTCTTTGGTTTATGCTTCCACATCAGAGTTCGTCATTTAGTCTGTGTCAAGTTGACATAAAACTATCCAGCTCGGTGACCAAGGCAACTTATAGAAAGACAGGGTTGTTTGGGTTTACAGTTCCAGTGGGTTAGGAGTTCTTCACTGTCATGGAGCGGGAAAGGATGGCAGTAGGAAGGCAGTGTGATTGGAGCAGAAGCTGAGACCTCACATCTTGAACCACGAACTACAAGCAGAGAAAGCAAACTGGGAATGATGTGTGGCTTTTAAACCACAAAGGCCACCCCCAGTGACATGCTTCCTCCAAAGCTGCACCTCCTCAAACACCTGAATTACATCTTATTTCTATTTTGTTATACTGTATATAATGCAGCTCTCTATGAACTGTGGCGGTTTGAATGAGATGAGAATGTTCCACATAGGCTCAGATGTTTGATCACTTGGTTTTCAGTTTCTAAACTTATTCAGAATTTCCAGTAGATGAAGAGGAAATTTCAGGAAACAAAAGTGAAAAGATAAGATATTGTTACTGTGTATGTTCTACGCATTCTATGTATGAACCCACTTCACCCTGTTAAGACAAATAGATTCTATGAATTAACTATCAATCTAAATCACCCTGTAGTGTTTCCTGTAGCCCCTAATGACAAATTGAAGCAAGTCAGTAGCAAATCCCAGGGAATATTTCTCCTATATTACTCATGAAAACCACTGCTGATAAATAGAGATGTCTGACTTGAAGCATCTGAACAAAGCCAGTCAAATGCAGAGGAATAACAGTCAGCCTTGGAATTTAATTGGTGATGGTTGCTGGTTGAATGTCTTTGCCCAAAAATGTTTAGTTGTGTTAGATAATTTTATGTCCAAGTGACACAAGCTAAAGTCATTTGAGAAGAGAGAACCTCAATTAAGAAACTGCTTCCATAAGATCAGGCCGTAGAAAAGGCTGTAGGTCATTTTCTTAATTAGTGACTTAGCAGGAGGGCCCAGCCCTTGTGAGTGGTGCTATCCCTGGGCTGGTGAGACTGGGTTCTATAAGAAAGCAGGCTGAGCAAGCCATGGGAAGCAATCCAGCAAGCAGCACCCTCCATGGCCTCTGCACCAGCTTCTAACTCAATGTTCCTGTCCTGTTTGAGTTCCTGTCCTGACGTCCTTTGATGATGACCAGTGATATAGAAGTGGGAGTCAAATAAACCGTTTCCTCACTAGCTTTTTGGTCACAGTGTTCCACTGCAATAATAGAAATCCCAATGAAGACAGTGGTTACACGTTACCTGCTTTCCAGTGTCATTTGCTGGGAATTTAGTGTGAAGGGCAAAGCACACATGCACAGCATGCTCCGATTTCATTTTCCCAGGCGTGTGAGAAAGGGCCTCAAGTGGTGTTGGGGTAGTGCACAGCAGTGCAGTCAAACTTGGGGTTCAGCTCTATCTGTGGATTACCCCCAAATGTTGACAAATCATTCCATACTCTGTCTTATTATTTGAAAAATAATTCTTTTGGAAAAGTCACTGTTGCTACTCAGTTTAGGTACAGAGCAATGTCCATTATCAATAAATGAAATATGTGGCCAGTAGCCAGGTCAGAATGGAGTGTTTCTTACCCAAAGCAAGGCTACAGTGCAGATTAGAATACACAGTAACGAGAACTTCCAGCCACAGGAGTGAGT
>PVIU01022973.1:0-28345 GCA_004026605.1 Ondatra zibethicus | reverse complement strand
ATGTTTGTGGATTAATATCCGGATCTTCTATTCGATTCCATTGGTCAACATCTCTGTTTTTATGCCAATACCAAGCTGTTTTCATTACTGTAGCTCTGTAATAGAGTTTGAAGTCAGGGATGGTAATGCCTCCGGCAATTCCTTTATTGTATAGGATTGTTTTGGCTATCCTGGGCTTTTTGTTTTTCCATATAAAGTAGAGTCTCATGACTGTATAGGATGTTTAGAATACATGATTGCTGAGTGTTCAATTCTATCAGGACATTTATACCATCTATTTTAAGGCTCGGGGAACATTGTAAAGGAGGGCTGAAAGAATTTAAGAGGCATAAAATTTGGAAAGAGAATAATAGTTATCTCCTTGGTAAGAAACATGGATTGCAATCATGAACTTAGAGCAATTGTGGATGCTTGCATTGGGTCTGCACAACAACATTTGAGCAAGGATGGAGAAAGGCATCAGGGGTTTCTAGCCATCACTGTTGAACTCCTGCTATATATAAATTCAAGGAAATTATAACATGCCTTCAGTTGTGCATACACTAATATCCTGAAAATGCAGTTTTTATATATAGATGGCCCTGCATAAAATAAATACATCACAAAGCAAATACAAAAGTCATTAATCTGATAAAGAGGTGGGTGGTGATGAGGACATGTTGATAGTGATTGGTAGAAGAAAAGAGATTAAGAAGAGAATAACCACAAAACATTTTTTACCTGTATGGTATCATCAAATAATGAAATTAATAAAAATATTTTTACAATGATTAAAAACCAACTAGTTTTAAAACACATACAGAAAGAGATTATACCTTGAAATGCTAAAATTTCAGTATTTGAAAAGTAAAGTGACTTTTGGATTAACAGATTAAAAATGTTTCTCTATCTGATAAATGTATCTTCTAGTTCTTAAAAATCACACTCATAATTTTCCAGAATCCCCCAGGTTTGCAATAGAAATACAAATGAAAGAGAGTGATTAGATTCTTGGCAAATGAAAATTAGAACAGGCACAGTAGACAGGAACTCACGAGAAAATCAGATAATTTGAATAATTAATCAATATCATTTACTCTGTAAAAAATAATTTAATTGGATTAAGTTATTAAAATAGGGTAATAATTTTGAGTTCATTCAAGATCTGAATAAAAATATCTTAGAAAATATGGACAGGGCTACATAAGTTTATAAGTCCAGCAGTTGGAGACAGAGATATGTAGACTCTTAGAGCTCTCTGTCCATTTAGCATCCCCCAAATGACAAGATTCTAGTTCAAGAAAAGACTGTATATCAAGAGATTAATGCAGAGACATATATCTATTATTCAACATATGGTAAGTATGGAAACTATGAAATGTAGCAACACATTAAAATTTGGTTACCCAGCTTATGAACATCATTCCTCAGATAAAATTTTCAAGTCTAAGGTTATGTAACCAGACAGGACTTTTAGTAACAAAAATATAAAGATCTTCATTATTTCAGTCACTGAAATGTGGAGTCTTGATGTGGGATCTCCTGTATATGTGTTGCTCTTATTGCTTAATGAATAAAGCTACTTTGACCCATGGCAGGGAAAAATATAGCAAGGCTAGAAGAGATATATATAGAGAGAGTAGGCAGAGCCAGAGAAATGCCATGTAGCTGGCAAAGTAGAAGATGTCCAGAACCTTTACTAGTAAGTCACAGTTTCATGGTGATATAAAAATTAATAGAAATAGGTTAATTTAAGATGTAAGAGCTAGCTAGAAACACACCTAAGCTATTGATCAAACAGCTCTGTAATTAATATAGTTTCTGTGTGATTATTTAGGCCTGGGTGGCCAGGAAACAAACAAGCAGTCTCAGTTTACAAAATAATGCCCAAGATTGGGCAACATACATCCACATAAAATCTAAGAAAGATTTTAAAAAGTGCTTCTAGACCCACAAAACAGGAGTCAATTGGAACTTGTTGGCAGCCACATTTTTTCAGACAGACTCTGTTTGCTGGCAGCGAGCAGAGGCACAGCTCCTTTAAGAGAAAGCTACCTGTCTCAGCATTCGCAGCCAAGACTGCATGGCTTCTTTGAAAGATGGCTTCCTGGTTTGTGCTGGCAGCATGAACTCTGGATCTTTTGGGAGGTCCTGAACTTAAATGGGGTCTGTGAACAGTGCACTGCTATTTGCTTAATAGCAACATAGTCCTACTGTATCCCTGGAGCAGAAGTGCTCAGCATGGCTTCCAGAGGCAATGAACATACTTCCTCCATGTTGGATGGGGCAGAACCAACAGGCAAGGCTGTGGTGTTGGTCCAAGCCAGGCTCACTTAGCATTAAAAATGGTGCTCCTGATCAAAAAAATGATTACAGATACACCATAAAGACAGATTCAGAAAAAATAAACCTCTGAATGTGTCACAGTATGTATAAAAATATATGTAGGCTTGGGAGTAAGAGAAAAAATATAGACAAGTGTATAGACAGTCATATATCAACGGAGTAATGTTAATAAAACAAATATTAAAAAGTATTAGAGTTAAAAAAATAAGTCACATAAATATGGAACATACACAGAGAGTCTGGAAAATGTATACTATTGGGTTTTCTTTTAATTTTTTGACTACAGAGAGACATTTGATTCTTGGGGCTGCTAAGTTAAACCAACATATATATTCTAAAGATATCTTGACTTCAAAATTTGAGTCTAAGGATATGTTACTTTACAAAAGAGGTTCTGTTTTTATTTCCACAGAAGATGATAACCTATGGATTCCTTCTGGGCTAGTGTGGTTTGATGGAACAAGACCCCCTGAAAGGTCTCCATGACCCCTAAAAATGCATTGCCCAGCAAACTTCAGGAAGCAGTTTGGAGAAAACCTCTTCAAATTCCCAAAATGATTGTCTAGAAATGTTTATTTTCATTTAATCGGGGATGTAATATAGAGATGAATACTTTGCATTGATATGAATCCTGGTGTATTGATACAAATTTGAGGTCAATTTTGTTATATGCATATTTCTACTCTTGTTCAAGGTAGTATGCATATATAGCTCAATTAAAAATGTAATGTATAATTGAAATCACAGATTAATAAACAGTCATTTTAGTAGTCAAAATTGTAGTTATGTTAGCTAGGTTTTCTAGATGTACAGGGTTATATTTCTGATGGATAGGTATTTTTCAAACCTTTTAAAGACCTACAGAATATGGCATTTAAAATGTTTTATGAACTTAGAGTTTTCTCTACTACAGTGAGACATGTCTACTTCTGGCAGCACCAAGTACTTCAGAGATGTTGATGGGCCTCAAAGAAACTCATTATACAATTTGACTTCAGTGTGACAAGGCTAGCCATTTGAGCAAGAAATTTCTCTTGCTTGAACTGCTTGATGGTATGCTGTATGGACTGGACATGCAAAACCCACAAAAAAAGTGATTTCTGAGCTTTCCAAAAGATAGGATGGTCCATCAGGGTTCCTGCTTCCCAGAGGAAACTGCCAGACATTCTGCAGGACACAGAAAAAGTGACTAACAAATTGCCAATAAAGGTAAAGCAGCCTTTCAAATTTCCTGCTTCACAGAAAAGCCTGCCAGATACTATGGGCCTGTGGACTGAAGATGGATGCCCCAACATTACAGAAGAACTTTGGGTGACCATCCAGGCAGAAAGATGTCTCTGTCAATTCTAAAGTTTTCTAAGTTGATTCAATGCACTTCCTGTTCACTTAGGTAATATTATATCCTTCTGGGGTCTTTCAAGACTTGAAGACAGGTAGTTGTAGTTATAGTTTTCCTTAGTTATGATAAAAGATAAATTAGATATGAAACTTTACAAATACAAATAGACTAAAATTTGTAAGTGTAATTCTTGATTGATACCTGTTTTGTTATATATAATTTTACTATGTTAAAGTTAAAACCTTACTTTTTATTTAAACAGAAAATGGGAGATGATGTGGGATACCCATGTGTGTATCTGTTGCTCTTATTAGTTAATGAATTATGCTGTTTTGCCCTATGGCAGAGCAGAATATAGCCAGGCTGCAAGAGATATAGAGAGAGACTAGAATAGTCAGAGAGACACCATGTAGCTGCCAAAGGAGAAATACGCCCAGAACCTTTACTGGTAAGCCACAGCCTCATGGAGATACATAGAAATAGAAATGGGTTAGTTTAAGATGTAAGGGCTAGTAAGAAACAGTGTTGTAATTAATATAATTTCTGTGTGGTTATTTCTGTCTGGGAGGCCTGATCTGGAGAACACTAAGGACTACTGGACTTTTCTGTGAATACAGTGTTAATATAAGAAGACAGGATCAGTTGAGTAATATCTGAATACATAGGGATGTATTTTCTTTAAGTGTTATACCTTTAAACTAGGTTGCAGAGTATGGGAGACCACACAGAAGAATACTCCTCTCTGTATGCATATGCTATCAGAAGGCATAGTTTATTAACCTAATCCTTGGATTTGGTCTGGTCTTATGACTTAAATGACCAACAACGTTCACTGAAAATGACAGTGAGTTGAGTCCAGCCTTAGCCACATCTCCTTCAAAGGGATAAGAACAGGCTATTTTGCTGGAGGATGAAACACAGGTAAAACATTCCAGATATCATCATAGATATGCTAAAAATCATAGATATGTTAAATCTCAGGCAACCACCAGCATGGTTGAAAATACAAGTATAAGCTAAAGCTAGGTCCATAAAATAATCATAGCTTTTAAATCCACAGATCATATAAAACTATTGGTTATCATTTTAGGGCAATTTTTATAGCAATTTGATATATAGCCTCATTACAATTTTGATAATAGTGTAGCTATTGACTGACGAATTGAAGGTCAAATACTAGATATGCTAGGTAGAGAAGTTTGCAAAAACTTCAGAATTCTACATATATAATTCCTGGCTTTTAATGAGTAAACCAAATTTATGATCATCTTTTGTGAAGAAAACCCATATAAAAATTCATGGCAATCTAAATGAGGTAAACACAGAAAATGAATTTTATATCATCTTTATTAGAGAACCTAATAATAATATTTTCTGACTACTTTATATATATATATATATATATATATATATATATATATATATGTAAAAGAGGAAACAGGTACTGTCATAACCACCTTCTTCTATTGTCTAGTCTCCTGTAAATACTTCTCAGGTTAAGTCAATACAGAGACCAATTTGGTAGGAAACTCTAGGAAAAAAATGGGCAGTAGTTATCCTCTTACAATATATACTGTAGAAGTGGAAGTAAATAAAATGTATCTGAGAAAACACGGTAGTTGGGCAATGTCTACATGGGATATGAACTCCCAATAAACCTATGTTCCAATGATAATAAATAAGTATAGTGTGCTCATGATATCTGTCAAAGCTGAATAGGTGTCTTTTGGTGGTTGTGTGGCTATGCTTCATTCATAGCAAGAGACATTAAATGCCTTTCCATTATCTCAGAATGGACCTTCTATAAGCTCTGTGGAATATTGGTGTATTACTATACACACTATTGACAACTCCTGTCTATATTACTATTTAAAATATAAACCAAAGCCAGGTGAGTGGAAGCACACATGTTTAATCCAAGAAATTGCGAGGCAGGTACAGGTTGATATCTACAATGGCAGGGAGCCCAGTTTACATAGCATGTTCAAGGTTAACCAGGGTTTCCTAAGACCTTGTCTCAGAAAATGTGGAGCAAGACTCATCATATCATATCTGGAAATAAGCTAGGATGGCAGAAGTCTCAAATGCCCCACAAGTACCACTGCATCAAGAACAGATTTTAACAGGGCAAGTGGTGCTTTTGGAGAGTAGTGAGTTTGAGATACCCTATTTCCATGTGATTACATGTCCTCTCTTTCTTATTACTAGTGTTGGAATTTTATGATGCCTATCTTGTATTAATAGTTACAATTTAGTTCCTTTATAATATTTAATAAAGTGTTGCAGTGAATGTTATATCTTTGAGTTCCTCATTGCACCCTGGAAATATACAAACAAGACTTACGTGCTACCATTATGCAAATGAGAACTCAAGGATACAAAAGAGATTTGATAAGTTGTCTAGAGTTAGTAAGTGGAGAAATGGGGCCTGAACTGAATTATTAACTGAAACTTCTGTGATCTTTTCAATACTAACATGCAATGTGGAATATGGAAAGAAAGTGGAATGGGAGTAGTCATTATAGAAACCAGTAAAATTCTTGAGGCAACATCTCAAACTAAGTGAGCTAAGTGAGAGATTGTGTATCAATGTCTCATTTCAAGAAGGTGATCCTTTGCAAACACTGCAGTAGGAATGTAAACTGTTTCAACCACTATGGGAATCAGTATGAAAGTTTCTAAAATAACAAAAAATCTATAATATAATATAGCAAAGCAACTTTTTGATGTTTACCCAAAAGACTCCAAATCAATATATAATGGAGATCCTTGTACATCAGTGTTTGTCACAGGACACTTTACAATAGCTAAATTATAGTATCTAATTAGGTGTCCAACAACAGAGAAATGGTTAAAGGAAAAGTAATGGTTTTCTATCTGTTTTTTCTATCTGTATTTCTGCCTTTCTCTCTCTCTCTCCGTGTCTTTGCTTCCCTTACACATATGCATCATATATAAATTACTTTTTCAACCATAACAAGAATGAAATTTTACCTAAGTAAACAGGAAGTGCATTGTAAGCACTCTATTTTTTTGTTTCTATTGTACCTTTCATTGAATATATATGATTGTATAAATAATGTTTATGTTTTCCACAAGGAACAATGAATTTTCCTGCAATTATCATTGAAGTTTCCAGGAACAAGATGGGGCCCCACAACTACAACTCCACCTGGTTGATATGATATCATGATGCTGATAGAGCTACTACAAGACCTGTTTTGGGTACCAGCTTCTTCAGATGGTTCCAACTTAGTTAGCTGAAATGGTGCACTTTTTTTACAATGTTCTGGCCAGATCTCCAAATAGGAAGCTCAGAAAAACTCTACCAAATACTCAGAGACTATATGCAATTATACCATATAATATAGTACAATATAATATAATATAATATAATATAATATAATATAATATAATATAATATATTATATCTTAGAAGTTAACCATCATTTTACTTTCACAGGATCCCATAGAAATAGCATTGCCCCCATGACAGCTGGAAGTAATTCTAGAAGATGCCATCCCTCTCCCAACAAAGTTTGTCTTAGGGTTAGGGACATCATTTCAGAGTTGATTATAGGGTTGGGAGTTGGGGGGAAATTTTATAGGGTCAAGGATCTCTTTGAAAAAAAAGGAAATATTGGATGGAATAATAGATTAGTATGAATTTACTCACACTAATAATAATAGTGAGTGAATACCTGTGAGTTATAATTTATAGGCAATTAAGTTGGTACAGATTCTTATATATGGATACAAAGTTAAATTATATTGAATATTGTATGCATTCATGCTTGTACCTCTGCTTAAAACATTTTTATATATTGATATATATATTTATCATATTGCAATGTACATTTCTACCTCTGATCAAGATACTTATACATTATTTACTTTTTAAGGTCATTATCCTCACTTGTTGCACATTTGTTTATTTATAATATTCTAATATGAAGTCTTAGTCTTTATGTTATATAGGTATTAAGAATTATAGATCAATAGTCATCTGTGTTTGTCACACTTATAGTTAGACTAGTCAGGTTATTTGGAAACACAGTGATATATTCTGCATAGGTAGGTAATCTTCAGCCACTTCAAAGAGATGTAAAATATGGCATTTATATAACTTAGGGTTATGTTAAAGTTAGACATGATTGCTCCTGGCAATCCTGAGAGAATGTTGAGCACCAAAGACACTCCACTTGGAGCTTGTTTTCTTCTTGGCAAAACTTGCTTTGGGGCATAGAAATGCCCATGCCTAAACCACTGACAAGGTACATGGTATCTGGAAATGGATAAGCAGGACTGTCAAATCGTGTCAAGACAGGGTAAGATTGTTTTGAAAAATTTCCCTGCCTTTGAAAATGGTCTGTCAATTACTCTAGGCCTTAGCCAAGCTTCAACATTGCAAATGAGACTTCGGGTGATTGACCAGGAAGCCAGTTGTTTCTGTCATTTGTTACACATTTTGGAAGTTGGTTGATTGTCCTTCCTGCTTACTCAAGTAATATTATTTCCCTTCTCAAATCTTCAATGGGGTTGTAAACTAGATAGTCGTAGTTACTTTCCTCTCATGATTTGGCCAAGTTATTTATTGTACAAAATTTAAACTAGTTATGGTAGGATAATTATTGAATATATTTGTTCTTATTGTATTTAATTTTGTATTAGGCTTAGAACTCTCTTATTTAAACAAAAGGGGGAGGTGCTCTAGGAAGTCTTTCAGCCAGTGGCTATCTGCCCACTAGGGCACGGACTCTTATACTATATATACTGATATAGAGCATGTGTCTGGCCTCTTTTCTGGCTGTGGCAATTGGTTTCTGACCTCTGTTCAAGTAGAGGATTCTGATTTGTGAGTCTACCCCTAAATAAATAACCATCTATTTCTCAATTCTGAGCTAGTTTGGGATATCTTTTAAGCATCCTTCTTCATGAAGAGTACAGGTAGGGGTCAAAATGTGCCTCAAATATATTAAACACCTCTATGAAAATAGGCTCATGTAAGGCACAATCTTCCAGAAGAAGAAACTATGCTACTTCACACAAACAAGAGGTCACTGTTTAATTGTGTACATTTGAGTTACAGTATGAATCACTGGAAATATTAATGGAAGTATGTATCTTCCCTTGATATTTTAGTATTTAAAATAGTTGTCATTCACTCACAGTGAAATATTTTAATTGGGAAGTTTTTTTTCTATTATTTTCTCTATTTTATGGATGTCTATTTTTAGTTTCCAAAAATTGGGGATCTATATAACACCAGAAAATCATTTTTTCTTTCTCATCAGCCTCTTAAAATTTTTAGGATGAATAGACACATCGTTAATAAAAAGATAACAGGGAAGTGATTTAAAATGATTTACTATATTGAAACAGGACCTGTAATGATAGAAATAGCAAAAATGATCTCTGTGATAGTCATTTACTGAGTTGTAGAAATTTTACTCTTTTATAAAATCTGAATAAGCCCAAACAGTATTCTCTTATTCAAAATGTTGGTAGCTATTACACCAGAAACAGGATATGTCAATCTTGTAAGAAATCTATTTTTCATCTGTATGGAATATACAGTCATTAATAGATTTCCTACATATTGCAACTATCAAAACAAATGAAATTTCTAGAAATACCCTTGTAGTGACTTTGGTTTCTGGCCCGTTTTCTGGCCCACCTCTTTTCTTCTACACTTGATCAAGCATGCCAAAGATGGACTAAGCTCTTTCCAGTGATAACTAAAAATGTTCAACAAATCAGAATGGCATCATTCCACTCATATACTTTAACTTGTACATCAAAAGAGATTGATTTTCTCCAGAAACAAACAATGAAAGAATCTCTCTGAAGTCTGATAATTATTTCTAACATCAGGAAGCATACTCAAATGCAGTAAACCAAAATTTCTCCAGCAGGTCCGATTAGCCCCTTCATAAGGCACACAGAAGACTTGCCCTGAATTATAGAAGATGGATAAATGAGGCCAATGCTGCCTTTGGCATGCAACTTACTTACAGATCATCTAGCTCACCCTTCTCAGCTGACACAAGACAGAAATAACATCAAAGTGTGATAAACTCTTTCCTTCAAGTCAGGGCTTTCATGGTTCATTGGCCACAGGCACAATCTATCAATCCATTTACTACACAATAAAAGGTAAGAAATCCATTACATATCTCTTATAAGCCCTGGCAGGTAGTCTGTAACAAAAACAGAATACATCCTCTGGTCAGTGTCCCTTTTGTCCATTTTGAAGCGCTAGGGGTCAACTAGCATGCATATAGTAGTCAGAATTTACTATTAAATTCTTTTTTGGTTAATAAATAAAAATCACTTATCTTGATGTGTAAGTATAAAGAATTCACTAAAATGTTCGTTTTTGGTATGATTCTGACCTTTCATAGCCCTGTTATTTTATTGTCACATTACATGTTAGCTTTTCAGGTGATGTAATAACAGAAACTAGGTTAGAATTTACAATCTGTATCTTTAAATATGGCCTTTAATCTTCTTTCCTTATTAAGGTTCAGTTTAAGTAGTGAGTATATGAAAGCCTCCATTGAATTCAAGATCATTATTAAATTATTAAGAAGAAAGGAAGCCCTTCTAGCTTTAGAGGTGATGTCATATAATCTAGTAAGAAAAAATCCTGAAGAAACAAAAGGGAAAAAACATTGTGTGTTGGCAAAATCCTTTTCTAATGTATGTTTTTTTCTACTGTATCAAAATCACTGCCATAGGGCAAACACATTTTTGCTAATAGCAGACTTTAAAAATGTTATACTGAAGGTCAAGATTTATGAAATTTTTCTCCTCATTTTCTTTTTATCATCATAATACTCTTTTTTCTTATTTAAATTCATTGTGAACAGGAAAGAGTGTTTGCCAAGAATAATAAAATCTGTTTTCACTGGAAAATATGTTACCTTTTAAATAAAGAGTGAGCCATAGCAAACTTAAAGAATACATTTTCATGTTGGATACACATTCTCAGCATTACATGGTGATGAAAGGAAAAATTTCAAATGTAAATGGATCAGGACAAATATCGGCATTGTATAATATGTACTAAATGTTTGTCTTTCTAATTTAAAAAATAGCATTGTCCTGAAAAAATTATATCAGCTGATATTCGTTAATAAACAATATCTGGCACAAGTGAAACTTTCTATAAATCATCCTGTCAACATCAAGACTGTAGGGAAGAGAAAGAGAACGAGGTCTGGATTCCTGGGGAAGAGCTAGACCAATGAATCATATGCACATCTATTCAATGTTAAAAAGTCAAATAACGTAGGTTCATAGCTAAAAATTGAAAATGTTGGTGAAAATACAATATTGTCTGCTTGGACTTATTAAAAACCTGAAGAGAAAAGCTCATCGTTGTCCAGCTCTTTTCACCTGTAATGTTACTTGGTGAGATTTTCTTTTTAAAGTCAAGATCATTAGAATGGGACGTCTTTGACTAAAAACCCTCTGTGCTTTCTATTAGGCCCATTTTGTTGTTTTAGTTCCTTGAATGCTCCTCTCATCAGCCCTTTCATTCCTAACTCAGGTATTTCTTCAATAGTTATAGCTATTACTATTTGATTAAGCTGATTCACCAAGGATGATGTGTTTTGTCTTTAAAATTTAACACTTTTCACTACTCCTACATTTAAAATGAGCTGTTTTTGTGCAAGTAAGTTGTGCCAGATACTTTGTTCCTCATTGCACATACACTACTGTACTGAATTTCCTGCTATATTCTGACTAGATCTATTGATATTTGAATTTAGAAGTGAAATAAATGAAGCATGTCTAGGAAAGGTATAAGACCACGCAGCTGATAATCACCAGAATATATAATGCATCATTAATCATTAAAGACAACAGAAAATTACTTTCTCATCAACCTTGTTCACTTTTTCTTCATAAATTATCTATTACACATTCTTATTGTCCAAAATCCCAATAGATTGAAAAGTGGAAAGCAATATATACTTATAAATTTACTTTGTTGACAGAGTGACTATATGCAACAATGACGATCAAGTTTCTTGGACAGGCCAATCTTGCTAATATCATTGAAATGTTTACAAGGTAGATAATGCTGCTAGTTTTAAGAGCATTAGGAGTAATTATAATTATAATTACTGAACACTGTAATGAACGCATCTCTAAGAGCCTGATGTTTGTTCTCATAAAGAGGATGACCTTCTATAGATATTTTAGATATAAAAGTGGATAATCATGAGAAAGAAAAGAGGGACTATAAAAATTATAATGGGAGAACAGGCAAATGTGGGAAAATTCAGGCAAACTGAGATATATTCTAGCAATAAAACCACAACACAATGTATATTTTTATAGGATTTAAAATCAAGGACAACTATATTATAAACACTAAATTACCACTCCCATTCTCCAATTTTCAGTTTCAATCTATTTAGTAACTATACATTAGAGACATGAATATTTACATTGCCAACACCCATAAAATTATGCATGTCCTTTAAATAACAAAAGGGTAGTAACTGACAATTAATATGTTTAGAACAGCACGTGATACATAGTCACTCATTAAGTAGTGAGTGAATAAATAAATGAGCTCATAAAGCTTAACAACATAAAGTATTCCAGATGATGGATTTCAAAAACCACCAGACTATATGCCCACTCACCTAGTGAGCATTATTTTCTATTGTAATGCCATTTCAGCTCACAGATTTCTATAATAAAGTAATATGTAGATTATGTCAGAAATATGTTTTATCAGTGAATATCATGAGCACACCAAATATCCTATAGAGTCACATGGTCCCTGTTGTTACCTCTACCTCAGTGAATTATTAACAACATTTCTATTTTATATTATAAAGTCTTTTCTGGGCTCCATAAATTCAAGTCAGCATGGTAATGACACTACTGAAAAAATTTCTTCTTTAGTTAAAAAATATTATAGTGGTGTAAAGATTGAATGATCACTATTAACCCTATTAATCAACATACTGTGATAAAAATATGAATGGAGCAGCACTATCCATAATTTAGTAAGGAGTGAAACAGCCATGCTTTGGTTTTATATAACTTTCTACACTTTCATTTCTACATTTGTAGTAATGACTACTGATGACTGACATACATGGAAAATGTACCTGAGAAAGACCAACAATTTATTAAACTGACACAAATAAAAGAACATTGTTAAAATGGTTGCTTCTTGGATGGATATTTAGAAATAATATGATTAGAGGTATAATAATTTCTGGAATTTCAATAGAGTTACTACTGTACTTTAGAAAATGTTTTGGTTTAAGAATTTAACTATGTATTTACTTTCATGGTTTTTATTTTGTGATTTCGTTGGAAAGTAATTTCAGCTCTGGTGTGGGAGAATTGTCCCTATTCTGTCAATCATGATTTAAATAAACACTGATTGGCCATTAGCCAGGATGTATGGGTGGGACAACCAGATAGGAAGTAGAGGCAGAGCAAGGAGAATAGGAGAATTCTGGGAAGCAGGAAGCTCCTTTAGCATTCCTGCGCAGACCACTGAAGAAGCAGGATGTGACCTGCTCCGCTGAGAAAGGTACTGATCCATGTGGCTAAAATAGATAAGGATAATGGGTTAATATAAGCTACAAGAGCTAATAAGAAGCCTGAGCTAATGGGACAATCAGTTTGTAACTTATGGAGACTCTCTGTGTGATTTTCTCTGGAACTAAACGTTTGGGGTGACCTGGGCAGGACAGGAACCCCAACAAGCAGGCCCCCAGGCCCCTCACACTACACAGCTCTACTACAAAAGTACTTTCAGGCTAAGCTTGAAAAAACATGATTTTAAGCCTATTTTTTCTGGGTAAAGTAAATCAGATTTTCTAGGAAGATTTATTCAACTGATTTTCATTTTTCAGGACAATGTTTTAACTGTGTCTGTAAAATGTTTCAGTCTTAGTATATAATTTTATTTTGTCATAACTATTTTTATTAGGCAATTTTACATCCACTATTTTATATGTTCCTATTCATAATAAATATGATGACATTTCATAAAAGTAAATATTATTTCATATTTTTCCAGAAGCTGGTATCTGAATTGGGAAGATGTGTGACTTAGCTTCATGAAGCTTCTTTATCTGACTGATCTGAAACTTACAAAGTTCCATATTTTCACTGTTTTATTTAAAGAAAATTAAGATAGAATGTGATTTAAACATAATAAAGAATCATAATGTGGTGTAGAATAATAGGATATTTTTGTTAAAGAAAGCAAAAGTAAAGTTGTATATTGTTCAAAATAAGTGTACTGCTAAATGATGCTTATTTGATGGTGTCCATAATTTAAACTAATTTCTATATTGCCTTTAAACAATGCTTACCTTTACACCATAAAAGATGAATTACCCTTTATCATGAAAATATGTTGTATTTTGTAAAAAACTTCCTGAGCATCTAATAAGATGTTTATGTGGTTTTTATTTTTCAGTTTTTTTGTATGGTGGATTACATTGATAGATTTTCATATGTTAAACCTATCCATGCATGTCTGGGATGAAGCCAACTTGATCATGGTGGATGATGTTTCTGATGTGTTCTTGGACTTGATTTGCCAGTATTTTATTTGTATTTTTCTGTCAATGTTCATGAGAGAGATTGGTCTGTAAATCTCTTTCTTACATTTAATGAAAGAAACAATTAATAAATAGGACTTCCTGAAACTGAAAATCTTCTGTAAAGCAAAGGACACAGTCAACAAGACAAAACAACAGCCTACAGAATGGGAAAATATCTTCAATAACCCCATATCAGACAGAGGTCTGATCTCCAAAATATACAAAGACCTCAAGAAATTGGTCTTCAGAAGAATAAATAATCCAATAAAGAATGGAGTACAGACTTAAACAGAGAACTCTCAACAGAGAAATCTAAAATGGCTGAAAGACACGTAAGGAAATGCTCAAATGCAAATCAAAACAATTCTGAGATTCCATCTTACACCTATAAGAATGGCCAAGATCAAAAACACTGATGCCAACTTATGATGGAGAGGTTGTGGGGAAAAGGGAACACTTCTGCATTAATGGTGGGAGTGCAAGCTGTTACAGCCCCTTTGGATATTGGTATGAAGATTTCTCAGAAAATTGGGGAACAACCTTCCTCAAGACCCAGCAATACCACTTTTGAGTATATACCCAAAATATGCTCCACTGTACCACAAGGACATGTGCTCAACTATGTTCATAGCAGCTTTGTTTGTCATAGCCAGAACCTGGAAACAATCTAAATACCCCTCAACTGAAGAATGGATAAGGAAAATTTGGTACATTTACACAATGGAGTACTACACAGCAGAAAAAATTAATGACAACTTGAAATTGGCAGGCAAATGGATGGATCTAGAAAACATCATATTGAATGAGGTAACCGAGACCTGGAAAGACAATCGTCATATGTAGTCACTCATAAGTGGTTTTTAAACATAAAACAAGGAAAACCAGCCTACAATTCACAATCCCAGATGACTTAGACAACAATGAGGACCCTAAGAGAGACATACATGGATCTAATGTACATGGGAAGTAGAAAAAGACAAGATCTCCAGAGTAAATTGGGAGCCTGGGGACCATGGTAGAGTGTTGAAGGGGAGAGGAGAGGGACTGGGAGAGGGGCAGAGAAAAACGTATAGCTCAATAAAATCGATCAAAAGATATATTACTGTGAGAAAAACAAGCTAATAGATTTATTGCATCATCTATCAATTTATCACACTAACAGCAGCTGCTTCTCAACTTTTAATTCTTTTTATTATAATCTAGTAAAATACTCACACAAGCATTTTAGTTTTCACTTGCAGTATAATGCTCAAAATTTCAAGATATAGTCAACAGGTTGTCGTTAACCATGTTTTGTGTCAGGTGATTTCACCTAATGAAGGGTAGTGCAAGTGTTCTCAACATTTTTCACATGTTAGATTAAACACTTAGTAATTTTTTCATTCGGTATTGAAATATAAAGGTGTGCAAGTAATTGGGAAGTTAGCTACACAGCATAATGAAACACCAGGAATTTCTATGTTTCATTAGGTCTTTCTGGAGGAAATGTGGTAAGGAATGGACATATGTATCAATCTAGAAAAATGATCTACAAGTTCTTAATGCACTATTTACTCTACCCTTTGCACAGAGGGAGGAAACAGAAAACAGAGGGAAGAGTTCTTGTAAATACTTCTATGGTCCAAAACTTGAGATTTCATAAGATTTAGTAAGATTCGCAAGTGCCTCTTTTCTCCAGAAATCCTTAGCTGTTCTCATTACTGAAAACCTACTAAAAATACTTGTATGTTAAATTTATAATTTCCTTCTAAGGCATAGCATTGAAAATTTAAACTCTAGTAAAGACAAAGATATTGTTTTATAGCAGTATCAAATACTGTCATTTCTTTAGTTTGCATTTTTTTGATACAAAAGTTGTGTTTTTATTTTGTTGTAGAAGTAGTAAAATCTTAAGTTTCATAATCCACAAATCTTTAAAGTTTTTATATATAGTATTTCCTATTTTTATAACTTTCTGCTTCGTTTGTGATATCAAGATGTACTTGGACATTATATAAAATTTTGAAATATTTCTCCTTGGACTTGTCCTATAGTAGTGATTTTCATTGCATTATTATACAATTACAAAATTTAAATAGCCAATTTCAGTGCAAGTGTCTCTGTTTTAATATGGATATTTTGACATAATCAAACAAAGAACCTTTCAAATTTTTATTAAGATACTAATCTTCTTAAAATATTTCACTCTTATCATTCACATAACTGAGAGGAAATATGATATCTCAAATGATTTTTGAATATATCTTCTTGCTTGAATTATAGAGTTTTAAACATCAATTTTGATTACAATATTACAAAGTGGTACTTCTTTGAGCTCCTACATATTTTATCAGTCATGGAAATGATCTTTTACAAGAAATTCAGCATCCTCAATTTTAGAATCAAATAAATAACCTGGCACAATTTGAAGATTCAATTATTTTTTTCAAATAACAGAGTTCTGTTTAGTACAACTTACTTATGCCTCTCAATTTAGATAGGTGCTGATGAATAGCAATTTTCAAAAGGTAATTTTGCACTATTGAAAGAAGCCATTTTGTATTATACGAAAAATACAGTTCTCCAGTATCTTCATGGAACATACTTTTCCCTATTTCAAAGAGTAAAATTTCCTGTATACTGTGAAAAAGAAAAAGTTTACATATATTAAATATGTGAAAAACTAAAGTAGAATGGTTGTAAAAAATGAAAACAGTCTGAAAACATGTTTGATGCTTAAAGGCCTATGTGGAGAAAACACTTAAAGGTATAACATGAAAGAGAAACTGCATTGGGGAAAGGGAGAAAGCACCCTGGCCATCTAAAAGGGAAGATACTATGAGGAATATAGCCAAGACGTGGGTTAAAATTGAGGAGAGGGAGATTTTAAGTAGAAACTGGTTCCTAACTTATTTTATCAGTCGAATATGATCAATGGTTTTCCATTTGTTACTAAAGGAAAGTACTAAAAATTAGTACTTCTTGACAAGCAAAACTAATCTCAATTCTAAACAAAAAAATGTAGAATTCTTGAATAAAAAAATTGAACTTGGTCGCATTTGAAGAGTGTCTCAAAATATATCCCTTTGTATGCAGGGTGTTTATATTTCAAAATGTGAAAAAAAAACAAAATAAAAGTCAAATTCCTTGAAAGATGCAAACTGTAAATGCTTACACAGCAATTAAAAATCAACTATGTCTCTATCTAATGCAAAATAGTAAATCCATTTCTTAAATCTTACTACAAAACTTTTAATGCCTAGATAGTTGAACATTCAATTTTTCTAAAATATATGAGAAAGAAATAAGAACAATGTTCAACAATTACACCCTGAACAAAGAAACAAAGAGAACCTCTCAATTTGCTTTGTAAATCTATGCTTGCATTGCTACCAGAACTTGAGGATAGTAGGACAAAAGTTAAGGAATAGTCCCTGCCATGAACAAAGATGCACAAAAACTCAACAAAATATTAAAAAATTGAGTCCAGCCATTTATAAAATAAATCATGAATAATAGGGGATCTCAAAGTGATTTCACATTTTAAAAAATTAATGGTAATAATTCACCTTTTTCCAGAAAAAAGAAGGAAACAGCTATAGTTAGTTATAAGTATAAAAGAGTGCCCTTGACTATTGTTCTTACTCTTGTACTTAATAGACTTAGAAGGAGGAGTAACTGAAGAGGTCAAACATACTATACAACACATACCATATATCATGATAAATATGCAGGAAAAGTCCACTTAAAATTATGAGGATTAAAAGGGGAACAACTAGCCTTATTTGATTTCTATTTTAATATGAAAGAATCATATTCTTGAAACACATTCTACCATTAGGATTAATAGGCAAATTTAGAAATATCACTAGATATATATTTGATACCCAGAAATTATTTATATCTTTCTAGACTATTAACCCAGAGGACAAAAAATAAAATAATTTTTATTTATCAGAGATTCAAAACATCAACTACTTTACATTAAATGCAATACATCACATTCTGGATCACTGGAATAAAGATAGCAAAACAGCATTAATAGCTTGATAAACATTCAAGGAAACATAGACAAAAGCAGAGGCATAGCATGTATATTTGTAGGAGTGGTGACTAAGTATTGAAAAGATAATTAACTGATCTACAAATTAGGCAGAATCTCAATCAATCTATAAGCAGGCTACATATAAAAGTTAACAAGACAGGTCTACATCTAATGCATTTAACTCAAAATACGAAAGTACTCCTGAATAAGAATTGTAAAGTTAATGGTTATACAACCAGATGCCAATTTTTTATTAACGTGAATCTGTATTAAATATTGTTTTACCATTACAAAATAAACTTCTAATGAATGGATGAACCTCTCAGGCACAAGCAGATAAATAGTGTATGTTTTTACTTATACAAAATATATGACCTATGTAAATCAAAGGTAAATATTAGAAGCAATGGTTACCATGGCTAAAGTGAGCAATTCTACAATAGTTTATAGAGTTTTGATGTGAAGTGATGGAAATTTTTAGGAACAGATGATTGTGATGATGATGATTGTAATTAATACCAAGGAATTGTATAATAAAATGCCTACTTGACAAATTTGGTGATATAAATGTTTTATGAAAGATTTTAAATAATAAAGCAAAACTATTGTACTATATATCTTAAATAGATTAATTTTATGACACGGTTAATTGTATATCAATTAACAATATAAAAAAAACAGAAAAGAATAGAAGAGCTGTCATTGAGCTACTGTTGTACTGGTTGATAAAAAACAATATGGAAGCAGATTCATTCATTTGACTCATGACAGAGTTGTAACAGCTGTACAGTAGAGTAATATTTCCTTTGAGTGTTGTAACAGTTTTACAGTAGAGTAATATTTCCTTTGAGTAAAGAAATGAGACTGGTTCAAAAGAATTTGGATTACAATATAAATTTTTATATGCAAAGTTGTTTTATAATTATGTATTAAATTGATAAATATTTTATATTTTACATCAATTTTCGAATGTGCCCTATGTGAAAAGACAAAGACTTGCAAATAAGGTAACTGGAAATAGAATACCTTTTTGAGAATATTATCATTCATTGGTTATCAATTATGTCTATATTCTAGATCCAAAACAATAATTCTTCATCACTATACTTCCTGAGCTTGAACACATGACTCAAGTTAATTGCTTTATGAATGTTTCCATCTATGGAATAATTTTTAAAACAGTATTGGTGCACACTTGGCCTTCAATCATTAATGCAAAGTCAACCACTATCACAAGCTGCTTTCCATTTCTAGGAAGCTACAGAGCTAAATCAGATAATCAGGTTAAAAACCAAACCAATAATCCAAACTGCTGCTTCCTTCCAAGAATACATGCAAGAAGCAAAGCAAGTACGAACACTTGCAATACTTAACACATGCGAAAGAGAAGATGGTTAATGTCTAACCTTGATCCACTGGAGATTTGTCTGTTTGAGCTTATTTTCAAGTTTATCTTGCTCTTCTGGTCTTATGGGAGCACTTACAAGTACTCCTCTTCCCGTATCATTTAATTGTTTTAGAATTCCTTGGCGCAAGGGCAACTCTTCTGCCAGTAACTGGAACAGACAAATACAACAACATTGAAAATAAATTACAGTGCAACTACCTCTGTGTCATCTTTATTGATTAGTCTATCAAAGTGAAGCGACTTGACTGAAGGTCCACTGGTACCTGAAATACCAAATACTTCCACAGAGCACAGAGACGATGCGCTGAAACATCTGTATCAAAGTAAATAAGCCTCCCTACATACGACTGCATTATTTTACTCGTTTGAGTGTTTTAAAGCAAATAATGTTATATGAGATGTAGAGCTCTGGACAATATAATAATCAGTCATTTCAAAAGTGTATGCTTCATCACAAATAGAACAATGTGAGTAATTCCATCATACACTATGGTGTTTCAGCATGTCATAGAATACAACAGCATGCCCATGAGTAGAAAACCAAGTTGTCATATACACAGTGTCAGACACTGTGCTAATCTCTTTATATATATTAACGCAGTTCATCTCTACATATAGAAATAACAATAATATGAAATGCAAATAATAATAATTATCTGAAGCAGTTATTATTGTCATTTTGTATAGAAGAAAGCTGAGACACAAGATTGAAGTACAAGCTGCAAGGACACAAGACTAATAAGTAACAGAATAGTAATTCAAAAAGAAAATTTCACCCTGAAATTTTAATTTATGATCTTCCACTTAGCATCATATACTCCTCTTCCCCCAAGATCTAAAAAGGCACTACAATATTCATAACTACATTTTATTTAGAACTGTAGAATTTAATAGAGTAGCTATTGAGATTCAATTAATTGTAAAACTTCCTCAGTTGTTCATACATGCCACTTTTCAGAAGGCACATATAACTAATGGTTAGAGAAACAGATAATGAAGACCTTATCTATCTTTATAGAATTTTCTTTTGGGCAATATTATCTTGGTTGTTCAAGGAGAACAGAAAAATCAATACACATTTATTCATAAATGAATGCTGGCAAATATATCCACAAAATGAACTATCAGTTATAATACTACATATGACACTTAACACATTAAGGAATGATGACTTTCCAAGAATATACTAAACTTGTTTTTTTTCCCAAGAGTACAATGGTCTAAAAATGACTCACAAATTTTCAGTGCTGAAATACATAGTATAGTATCTGATACATAGTATATATTCAGTATTTGTTTATTGAATTATGAAATTGTTTTCATTTGTACTCTATGTCATGTTAGGATACAATTTTTAATTTTTTGTTTCACAGAAATAGTCAAGGTGAGCTATAATTTTCTTAATTAAACCAACTGAATCATTGACAAACAATTTTATTTCTATTTTATTTTATAACCATCACATTTATAGGAATAACAACCTGTTACAAAGTTTCATATGGATAGACACTGCCTGCACTGACTGGGTAAAGAAGTGAGTGACTGGTCTCATAGCTGGGCAGCCCCATCTCTATGATCTAGGCTCTGGGTCATACCCCATGCCCTTCCTCTGCCCATCACAGCCCCACTAAGCAGTTAGCAGGTAAGGCTCTTATGGTCAGGTTATTCTACCCCCTGCCCCATTGGACCCTGTAATCTATAAGCTCCTTCCCACCCCACAAACTTAACCATCCACCCCAGCATCAGCAGCACCCAGAGGCACGGACAGCATCTGAACCAATCGTACAAAGATGTAAGTGACTAGATTCCCAGCTGGAAAGCCCCATGTTTATGCCCTAGGCTCCGGGGCACACCTTGTGCCTCTCCTCCATCCATTGCAGTCCGACTAGCTAGTCATCAGGCAAGACTTCTGCAGGCAGGCTGCTCCACACTTCCCATCGGCCTCTCTACAAGTTCTACTCAGCACCAAAACCCAACCATCCACCAGCAGCATCAGAGAACCTGGAAACACAAACACCTCCTTCACCAACTAGACAAAGAGCAGACCCTAGGAGGCAGTCTACAGCAGCTTGGGAAAGAGATGGGTTGATGCTAGGGCAAGCACTCATCCAACAACATAAAGAACAATATGATAACACCAGAACCTAATGGTTCTGCAAAAGAAAGACAAGAACATGCCAAAACAGATGAAACAGAAGAAAATAACCCTGAAATAACTTTATGAAGATGATACAGGCCAATAAAGAAGAAATTAAAAATTCCCTTAAAGAAATTTAGGAGACAAGCAGAGGTAGCGCATGCCTTTAATCCCAGTGCTTGTGAGGCAGAGGCAGGCAGATCTCTGTGAGTTCGAGCCAGCAAGGATTATAGAGCTAGTTCTAGGCAGCTATGGCTGTTACACAGAGAAGCCCTGTCTCAAAAGAACCAAAAAAATTAAAAAAGGAAATTTAGGAAAATACACAAAAATGAAAGGAAACAATAAATCTATTAAAGGAAACCAATAAAGCCAGAAAAAAACCCAGTCAAACAGATGAAGCAAATAACTCAAGACCTGAAAACTGAAATAGAGACAATTAAGGGGGGTTGAGGAGAACTTGAGGGAATGGGATAGTCAAGATGGAGGAAGGACTGATATGAGAGCAAGGAAAGAGATATCTTGATTGAGGGAGCCATTACAGAGTTAGCAAGAAACCTAGCTCTAGAAAAATGCCCAAGAACCCACAGGGATGACCCCAGCTAAGACCCTAAGCAATAGAGGAGAGGGTGTCTGAACTGACCTACTCTGTAGTCAGACTGATGATTATCTTAAATATCACCATAGAACCTTTGTCCAACAACAGATGGGAACAGACGCAATGACCCACATCGGAGCACTGGACTGAGCTCCCAAGATCCAGTTGAAGAGTGGAATCATGAGGGAGTCATCCACTGAGACAGTTTGCTTGAGCTAATGGGAGTGAACTGGACTGGGAGTGAATGAGCATGGGAACAACAAAGCCCCTCTGAATGGGGTTGACAGCTGGGGCAGACTGAGGGGGCACTGATAGTGGCACTGGGATGTGTCTCTACTTGCATATACCGGCTTCATGGGATCCTTTTCTGTTTGGAGGTAAACAGTGCTCAAGCTAGATGTAGTAGGGAGGGCCTTGGACCTTCCACAGGTTGGGGTGCATGGCACTCCCTTAGGATTGGAAGGGTGGGGTGGGAAGGTCTGTGGAGGGAGAGGGAGGAGAGTTTGAGGAGGGGAGGGAGTGGGAATTTGGATTGGTATTTTTTAAGTAATAATAAAAAAGAAAGAAAGAAAACAAAAAAAAGTTAAAAAAGGAAAATGCAAACTGAGTGAATTCTGAAAATGGAAAATCTGGGTAAACAGGAACTACAGATGCAAGCATAACCAACATAATGCAAGAGATGGAAGAGAGAATCTCTTGCATTAAAGATACGATAGAGGAAACAGAGTCATCAGTCAAAGAAAACTTTAAAGCCATCAAAGTTGTAGCCTAAAACTTCCAGGAAATCTAAGACACCATGAAAAGACCAAACCTACGAATAATAGGGATAGAAGAAGGAGAAGAATACCAACTGAAACACGCAGAAAATATATTCCACAAAAATCATAGAAGAAAATTTCCCTAATATAAGAAGGACATGCCCACAAAAATAAAAGAAGCTTACAGAACAACAAATAGACTTGAACAAAAAAAGAGTCTTGATGTGGGATTCCCCTTTGTATGCTAAGAATATGTTTTAATAATATTGATTAATAAAAAAGCTGCTTTGGCCTATGGCATGGCTTAATATAGCTTGGTGGGAAAACGAAACTGAACGTAGGGGAAAGAAGGCTAAGTCAGAAGATGCCATGTAGCCACCCAAGAAACAAGAGGTAACAAACCACAAGCATCATGGTAAAACATAAAATAGCAGAAGTGGGTTAATTTAAGATGTAAGAGCTAAGTAGAAATATGCCTGGGCCATCAGCCAAACAGTGTTGTAATTAATACAATTTCTGTGTGATTATTTGGGTTTGGGCAGCCAGAAAATTAAAGTGCAATCTCTGTTAACAAAGTCCTTTCACCACATAATAATCTTAACACAGATTAAGATTAATCTTAATACAGAACAAGGAAAGATTATTAAGTGTTGGAGAAATCTATTCTACCTATAAAGAGCTACAAAGGAAAAAGACCATGTAACATATAAAAGCAGACCCATCAGAATAATACCTGATTTATCAATGGAGTTACCTTAAGCCAGAAGTTCCAGGACAAACATTACACAGACACTAAGAGACCATGGATGACAGCCAAGGCTACTACTACATCCAACAAAACTTTCAATCACCATAGACAGAGAAAACAGAATATTCCATGACAAAATAGGATTTAAACAATACCTATCCACAATCCAGACTTGGAGAAGGACTAAAAGGAAAACTCCAACCCAAAAAGTACACCCATAAAAGCACAGACAATAATCCCACACCAGAAAATCCCAAAGTAGGGACACATACACACTATTACCAAAAATTAACAGAAATTAACAATCACTGGTTATTAAGATTCCTTAAAATCAAGGGAATCAATTCACCTATAAAAGGACACAGGCTAACAGAATGGATACGAAAACAGGAGCTGACCTCTGCTGCATATAAGAAACACACCTCAACTTCAAAGACAGACATTACTTCACCTAAGAATCAAACGTATAGCTATCCTATTATCTAACAAAATAGACTTGAAAGTAAAATTAATGAAAAGAGATGGAGAAGGATATTTAATATTCATCACAGGAAAAATCCATCAAGATAAAGTCTCAGTTCTCAACATTAATGTCCAAAATACAAGGGTACCTACATTTGTAAAAGAAATAATACTAAAGCTTAAATCACTTATCAAACCACACATACTAATAGTGGTAAACTTCAGTACTTCACTGTCACCAATATACAGATATGTCAGACAGAAAATTAACAGAGAAATAAGGACAGTAACAGATGTTATAACTCAAATGGGTTTAACAGACATCTATAGAATATTCAACTCAAACAAAAAAGAATATATCTTCTTCATAGCACCTCATGGAACCTACTCTAAATTGACCAAATACTTATTCATAAAGCAAATCTCAACAAAAACAAACATTGGAATAAACCCCTGCATCTTATCAGATCACCAAGGCTTAAAGTTAGAACTCAATAACAATACAAATTACAGGAAGCCTACAAACTCATGGAAATTGAATAATGTTTAACTGAATCACCACTGGGTCAATGAATAAATGAATAAAGAAATTAAAGATTTCCAAGAAGAGGGGATAAAAAGGGAGGGAGGAGACATGAGGGATTAGAATGTTTGAGATGGGGAAAGGACAGAGCAAGGAAAGAGCTATCTTAATTGAGGGAGCCAGTTTGGGGCTAGCAAGAAACCTGGCACTATTGAAATTCTAGGGAATCCACAAGAATGACCCTAGGTCAGAACCTAAGCAATAGTGGAGAGGGTGCCTGAACTGGCCTTCCCCTGTAATCAGATTGATAACTACCTTAATTGTCATCATGGAAACTTCATCTAGCAACTGATGGAAGCAGATGCAGATATCCATAGCTAAACACTGGAGCAAGCTTCTGGAGATCAGTCCAAGAGAGGTCGGAGTGACAATATGAGTGAAGGAGTCATGGACATAGTGGTGATACCCATAGAAACAGCTGAACTGTGCTAGTGGGAGCTCACAGACTTGACTGATAGCTGGGGAGCTGGCATAGGACCAAACTAGGCCTGCTGAATGTGGGTGACAGTTGTGTGGCTTCAGTAGTCTATGGGGCCACTGATAGTGTGACCAGGACTTATCTCTAGTGCTTGAACCCATTCTTTTTGGAGGTATAACTTGTTCAGCCTAGATATGGGGGTGGTGGCTTGGTCCTGCCACAAAGTGATATGTCAGACTTTGCTGACTCCACTTGGGAAGTCTTACCCTTTCTCAGGAGTGGATGGGGCGTCTGGGGTGTAAAGGAATATGGGGGGAGTGGCAGGAAGGAAATGAGAGGGAACTGGGATAAGTATGTAAAATGAGAAAATATAATTTAAAAATAAATTTTATTAAAAAAATAAAAAAGAAATGAAAGACTTTCTAGAATTCAATTAAAATGAATGTACAACATACGCAAACATGGGATACTATGAAAGTAGGGCTAAGAGGAAAATTTATAGCACTAAATGGCTACATAAAGAATTTAGACAATTCTCATACTATCAACTAAATAGCACACCTGAAATCTCTAGAACAACAACAACAACAATTTACCAAGGAGGAATAGACACCAGGAAACAATCAAATTGAGTGCTGTAATCAAATACAAACAAAGAGAAAAATGCAAAGAATCAATGAGAGAAAGAGTTGGTTCTTCAAGGAAATGAACAAGATAGACAAACACTTATCCAAACCAACCAAAAGACAGAGAGACAATATCCAAATTAACAAGATCAAAAGTGAAAAGGGGGACATAACCACAGACACTGAAAAAATACAGAAAATCATCATGTCATACATCAAAAACCTGTATTCCACAGAATTGAAAAATTTAAAAGAAATAGACAATTTTTTGAACACATCACATGTCAAAATTAAAAGAATAGATACATAATTTAAATAGTTCTACAAACCCTAAGGAAATAGAAGCATTCATTAAAAGTCTCTAAAACCAGAAAATGTCTAGGGCCAGATTGTTTCACTGCAGAGTAATGAAAAATGCTTGGTATTGGCATAAAAGCAGACACATGGAACAGTGGAATCGAATTGAAGATACTGACATTAATCCACACACATATGAACACCTGATTTTTGACAAAGAAGCCAAAACTGTACAATGGAAAAATAAAAGCATCTTTAATAAATGGTGCTGGAATAACTGGATGTCAACATGTAGACGATGGCAAGTATACCCATATATACCCCATGCACAAAACTCAAGTCCAAATGGAATAAAGACCTCATCATAAATCTAGTTACACTGAACCTGGTAAATGAGGAGGTAGGAAGTAGTTTTGAACCCATTGGCACAGGAGACCACTTTGTAATATAACACCAGTAGCACAGACACTGAAAAGAAAAACCAATAAATGGGACCTCCTGTAACTGAAAAGCTTCTGTAAGGCAAAGGACATAGTAAATAAAACAAAACAGCAGCCTATAGAATGGGAAAATATCTTCACCAATCTTAAACCTGACGGAGGGCTGATCTCCAAAATATATAAAGAACTCTTAAAATTAGACACCAAAATACAAAATAATCCAATTAAAAATATGGTACAGAGCTAAACAGAGTCTTCTCAACAGATGAATCTCAAATGACTGAAAGACATTTAAAGAGTTTCCCAACATCCTTAGTCATCAGGGAAATGCAAATCAAAACAACTTCGAGATAACATCCTACAACTGTCATTATGTCTAATATGGAAAACACTGAGCACAACTGCTGTTGGAGAGGATGTAGAGTAATGGGAATAGTTTTCCACTGCTGGTGTGAGTGCAAGCTTGTACACCTGCTGTGGAAATCAGTATGATGATTCCTCAGAAAATTGGAAGTCAATATATCTGAAGACCCAGCATTACCACTCCTGGGCATACACCCAAGGGATGCTCAATCATACCAAAAAGGTACCTGCTCAACTATGCTCAAAGCGGCATTAATTGTAATAGCCAGAACTTGTAAACAGCCTGGATGCCCCTCAACCAGAGAATGGATAAAGAAAATATGGTACATTTATACAATGGAGTAAAACTCAGCTGTAAAAGACAATGACATCATGAAATTTGCAGGCAAATGGATGGAACTACAAAGTATTATCCTGAGTAAGGTAACCCAGTTCCAGAAATATAAACACGGTTTGTATTCACTCATAAGTGGATACTTGATCTGAAGCAAAGGGTAGCCTGACTACAATGCACAGCTCCAGATAAGCTAGGTAACAAGGAGAACATAAGAGGGACACATAGAACACCCTGGGAAGGCGAAATAGATGAGGTCTCTTTGTTAAACTGGGGCCAGGGAAGCTAGAGGGTAAGGGATGGGGGATGAGAACATGAGGAAGCGTGATGGCCGAGTTGGGGGAGGAACTGAATGGGAGAGTGATGAAAGGTATCTTGAAAGAGAGATCCATTATTGGCTCAGGGAGAAACCTGGTGCTAGAGAATTTCCCAGGAATCCACGAGTATGACCCCAGCTAAGACTCCTAGCAATAGTGGAGAGGGTGCCTGAACTGGCCTTCCCGTGTAATTAAAATGGTGACTACCCTCACTGAACCTTCATCCAGTAACTGATGGAAGCAAATGAAGAGATTCACAGCCACGCACCAGGCAAAGTTCTGAGAGTCCAGTCGAAGAAGTCAAAGAGACAGATGAAGGGTTATATGAGCAAGGGAGCAGAGTCAAGATCTTGACAAGGGAAATCATAGGGGAAAGTTCACCCGAGGTCATGGGAATTCATGGACTCTAGACTGACAGCGTGGGAGCCTGCATGGGACTGCATGTGGGCAACTGTTGTGTAGCTTGGTCTGTCTGAGTGGCCCCTGGCACTGGGACCAAGATCTATCCCTGGTGAATGAACTGGCATTTTGAATCCCATTCCATATGGTGGAATGCCTTGGTCAGTCTTGATGGGG